>CAUYSK010047618.1:0-129516 GCA_963575035.1 Avahi laniger | reverse complement strand
GTGGGGCAAAGACAATATCTGTAACCTAAATGTCCATACCCCTGTAATATGCCAAAATAAAAAGAAAAAAAATATTGCAACAGAAATCTTAGCACAAAATGCAAGTTTAGTAACTAATCATGTTTAAATTATCAGAAGATTTCAATCTTTCCTGTTATTCATAATTGAATATCAAGATAGTTCTAATAGGGGAGAAGATAAAAATACTTTTGGTCTAGAATCTAAATCCTCCCCAAGTGTATGTAACAATAATCAGGTGGTCTTCAGCTAATATTTAATCTTATATTTCTGTAATACTGACTGATAATCTTATATTTCTGTAATACTGACTGATAACATTTTTCTCATACGAATCCATTTCTGTGGTTAAATATACTCTTTTTACTTTAGAAGGTAACACAAATAATACATAGAACATATTATTGAAATATTACAATTGTTGAATTGTAATTTGGTTATGATTCATGTGCATTATATCATCTTAGTTTTGTTCCAAATGAAAGTCATGCATTTGTCAGGTGACAAATGAAGTTTACAAGTACAATTCATTATGGTAAAACAGTGTAAAGCTAACTATTTTGAAGAGTGATTAACCTTTGATGTTGACCTGATTAACAGAGTACTAAATATTAATAGCTTGGCCAAACTGCTTCAGACTACCTCACTCTCTAAACCATTGCTAAACTTATCAAACGATTGTTTTTTCAAAATCTGTTTTGTTAATTCTTCTTTCAATAATAAACTCTTGATTGTAATTTTCTGAATTTGTTCCTCTTACTTGATTTTTGCACATCTAAACTTTGGGGTTTTTGATTCAACTTATTGTCTTTTTCTGAAGGACAATAAACAGAAATTTAGAAAATGGAAATAAATTGTAATGTAGCTTTTATTGACTTATCTATGATATTCAGATTTTAAAAACCATATAATTCTTTCTGCTTCCCTTCTAAGGTGTTTGAAATTGCTGATTTTTTTATCTTATATATTTTATAGTATTACTGTCATTCAATAAACTTTGCACAGGTAAAAATGAGTCTTACAACAAATTGTATATTTAGTCATATATGTACAGAGATATGTGTATACATGCATATGTGTGAGTAAAGCTCTGTTCAAAAATAAATATTTCAGTTCTAGAAAAAAATGAAGATAATTTAGGATAAATATAACTTAACAGAATTCTGTATTTGCCTCAATCATATTCAGATTGGGAAAATACATGATGGTACAGCACTAAGAGCTTTGGAATCATAGGTCTAATTGTGAAATGTCCTATATGTGTGACCTTGGACATGTTAATTAACATTTATGAGCTCAGATTGCTCAGGTATGATGCAAGTGTTTATGTACAATAATATAGTTGCTATGATCCACGTGTACAAGTCAGTTGATTTTCCCACACAACTCCTCTAAACCTACAGCACTGAAACTCAGATTGTCTGGGTCCCAGAAGTTGACTTGCCCTTCCTCAGACAAGTTTGCTTTCCCATGTTTTCCCTGTTAGAAAACAGAACAATAGAGACAGGTTTCCTCCAGGGAATGTGCAAAAGCACCACATACCAAACACGGTGCCCTAGCTCCAGCATGCCTCTATCTGAGGACAAGAGGGGAATTGGGAATTGGAAAACTCTTTTCTCTTGATAATCCTATGAAGTCTATTACTTATTTTATTTTATGGAAAGTTGTCAGTCGAAGAATACAAAATTTCAATTAGATAGAAGGAATAAATTAAAAAGATCTTTATGAAGTCTATTATTTTAACTCACACTGTGCTGCATTGTGGAATTTGTCCTGAACCCTGTTACATGAGATGTGGTGATCCTGAAAGGAACCACTTTGAATGATAAGTACGTAACAGTGTCTGGCACACAGTAAGTGCATCATAAATGCTAGTTATTTTCTCACTGTCATCCACTTTGCTAGCCTTTGAATAAATGAGGACAACTTATGAGAAATAATTTAGAGCTAGCTTTGTTTTCATTCTCGTTTCATTGCAGAGAATATATAAAACAATTTTCTGCTAATTTGAGATGAGCAAACCATTTTGTTGTTTTTTTCTAAAGATAGAAACAGATTATCTATCACTAATAAAACACAAATGAATTTCTCTTTTTACATAAGGAACATAAAGTATACATCAAGAACCTGACAGTGTCACTATTCCACCTAACTGTGTTAGGGTCATGAGTACATACTTAGGCTCTTTTGCTAAAAGATATTAAATTATAGTGAAGGTACAGCATTCTTTTCACAGCTGTTAAGAAACAGTCTCACGTTTTTTTCCTTTTCTCACATTGGAATTAAAACATTAACTGGGAATATTTTTTCATTTGTTTAATTTTATTTTTAATTCTTTATAACATTAGAGAAGAATGTAGGTAACATGTGTGCAGTTTGCAAATGAACATCCAAGCACCTATCATCAAACTTAAGATATAAAATAATAACAGTGGATTTGTAAAACCATATGTATATCAAGTGCAAAGATTTCCTTTACCCAGTCTCCAAAGATAACCTCTATTTTTGTATTAACCTCCCTCTTGCTTTTCCTTGGCGTTTTACTGTATAAGCAAAAGACTAGTAGGTACTTAACCCAGGTATTTTCAACCACTTCTCTCTTAGTACAGAGGCCTGATTTTGTTGAAAGTGGCAATGTGCTTCCTTTGAAGACAATAGTGACTTCTGAGATGAAAAATCTAAGTGAAAGTCATCGAATGGGACTCTTAGAAGTAACGTTTTATCTTCTTTTTTTTTTTTTTTTGGTTCTTCTTCTCCTTATTACTATCTGGAATGTGTTCTTGATATCTGATCATCAACATTGATCTTTAAACTTGAACATAGAGTTTGTTGCTGAGTATGGAGCAGCATAAAAAAAGAAGATGGAAGCTCTGTGCAATTACTCAATTAACAACCTCTAGGCTTTAATTAAAAATAGGATTGTAAGTTATTTGAGCTAATATAATAATGTCTTTATAAGTTGAAAAGAAATCCTAGTTCATATTACACATCATTAAAATATTCCTTTATTTATGGATTTTGTTGCATATGTAAATGGATTCATATTATAAAGAGACTTCTGTGGTTGGCTTAGTTACTCTATATTGATATTTTGAAATTCAAATAGTTCCTTTATTTTCAGTAGTATGTGAGATTGTCTTTTTTTGTATAAACAACAATTTACTTATCCAGTTTGTTGTTGATGGAGATTTGGGTTGTATCAACATTTATTTTTATTACAATGTTGCCAGCAGCAGTCATATAAATATCTCCTGTATCACATATGAAAGATTTTCTATATTATGTACTATAACTGGAATTCTAGGGTCATTCTATATGTGCATTTTCAAGCATATTTAGTAAGGAGAAATTGTACTCCTACATAATTTTAATTATTTAAACTGTGGCTAGCCATAAAAGAAAACACATTTTCACTAACATTTTGGATTATCTCTTTTTAAAAATTTTTTTCTAGCCTAGTAGGTATGAAAATTTATCTCATGGCATTATTCTGCTTACCTCAATTTTTAGTGAGATTGAGTATTTTTACCATATGTTCTTGCAACATTGGTTGCTTCTATGAAATGTCAAATCATGTCATTTGTCCATTGTTCTATTGAATCTGCTATATTTATTACTTTATAATAATTATTTTATATTAAAAATTAAATTTTATGTAACTTGAGAATTGTAAATATATCTTTGTTGTATTCATATTTATCATTTTTGGTATAATGTAGTTGAATAGATCAATCTTCTGCTTTATGATTTGTGGTTTTATTTTATGTCTTGTTTAGAAATTATCTTGCAGTAACAATTAAGTGTTTTCAGTCTTTATTCAATATGGAATTAAGTTTATGTAAGATGTCAGGAAGGGGTACAGTTTGTTTTGTAAGCAAATGGATAATCAATTTTCTCAGAACCATATCGTTGTTCTCTTAACTTCTTCTCACTGATCTGAAATGCTACCTATTTCATTAACAAGATTTTCAGAGAATTTTTAGTTATATTTGTGGATCTCTATTCTATACTTTCACTTAATTTTCTATCCTTGCACAATAGCCCACTATCTTAATTATGAATACTTCAGTTTTATGATGAGCATAAGTAATTATGGGTCCTTGTTCTTTTCCACAATGTTTTGCCTATTTTTGACCATTGTATCTTCATATACGTTATAGAAATAGCCTGTCAAGTTTTATTAAAATATTATTTATGAGTTTAATTGGAATTACATTCAAACTATAGCTGGTTTGTGGGATATTAGGTTTTTAGGATATTGCATTTTCCTGTTTAAATATAGTATGTCACTTCATTTATTTAGATTTTGCAAAAATATCTTTCAAAACACTTTTGAAATTTTCCTCGTAAGATCATGCACATATTTTATTATGTTTATTTGAGATACTTTACATTTCTGTAGCATTGGTAAATGATATCTTGGTTTTGGTTTGCATGTTTTATTTTTTTGGTGCCTAAAACTGCATGTATGTAGCTGATGCCTGCAATTGTAAAGTTAAATAGAAAAAGTGTTACCAAACATTTTTTTGTTACTAAAGCTAAACTCTTTAGTGTTTTAATGCATTAAATTAATGCTTACTGTAATTTTTTTTGTAGTTATTATTTCCAGGTTAAGTAAGTTGCATTTTACTTCCAGTGTGTTCAACATTTTTTTAATTGTGAACACTATGCATCAGAATTTTAGTCTCTATGTTTAATGCTGAGATTGATCTATGATATTCTTCTTCTTCTTCTTTTTTAACCTATTCTGTCAGGTTCTGTTACCAAGGCTTCACTAGCCTGACAAAATGAGCTGTGAAGTTGTCTTATTTTTTTTTATTTATCAAGGAAAATGAAAATGTTGTTATAGATTGAATATATGCGTTCCTTGAATATTTGGCTAAGGTCAGATAAAAATTTTTGGATTTTTTTAGTGATTCCTGTATTAATTTCATTTCTAAAATTAATAGAAAGACTCAATAAAGGTCATTTCTATACAAAATTTGGATATAAATATAGTTTATTATTATATTCATTTCTATTCTCAAATTTGCTTAATTTTCAGCTTTCTCATTGTTTCCTACTCTGAAACATGTGATTTCAATCTGTTTCCTCCTTCTGTCTCTCGACCTGCCTTGGAGTTGCCTACTGTTATCTTTAACTAGGGCCTGCCTTTCTTACAAGTGCTTCAGATATTTTACATGCCTTTGTTACATGCTTCAGATATTTGCATTTTTTGACTCTATTGAATGTGGGTTGCTTTATTTATACTCTATAAATGCAACTATTTATTATTATTTTGGGGGTATATACTTTGGTAGACACCGTGAAAGATAAAATACACATTATGATAAAAAATTAAGTTTTTATCCATTATATTGTAAAGATCCTGTTTCATTTTATGAATAGTACAATACATATATTATTAATTTAATCTATGAGTGGCTGATAATAGCTTATAGTGTTATAATATCCAAAAAACATATATAGATTTTGACTTTGATCATTAAGACTTTAGGCCTCGCATTTTAGGCAATGAATTAAGTCAGTGAGAAATTATTTGGGGACTGAAAATCCTGGCAGTCCTCAGATGGCAATGTGTAACAAGTTGTCTGACATATGTGTTAGGTATTTTGTACACCGTCTGCAAGTTTGCTTATAAAAGCAACAAGTTGAGTTTCCAATTTAAAACAGTATTTTAAAGGTGTGCAGTATACGAAATATTGAAGAGCTACTTCATGATTTGGAGTCTAAAGAACACATTTTTACCTATGATAACTATAATTCGGATTAATAATGGAATTGTGAACATAATTTGAAGAAGTCTATCATTATTTCTCATTTTTGTTTAAACATAAATAAGTTATAAAACATAGGCATAGATTTTTATCTATTGCACAAAATATAATTCCTTTACAAAAGTTTTATTTGCATGATTGTCAATATAGCCATGCTTGTGTTTTTTATTTGATGATGGAAAATACCAAATTAACCAGAAAAGAGAGAATATTGTAGTGATTAAAAGCATAAATTGAGGGGTCACATCATTTGGGTTATATCTTGAATCCACACTTACTGTGTAACAAGTTACCACACCTCACTATGCCTCCATTTCCTGATCTGTAAATGTGGAATTACTTACATAGTGCTAATTTAATAGATAGCTACTACGTGTGTATAAACCTTGACAAAACTTAAAAAACACTGATATATCATATTCAAGTATTTTCTTATCTTATGGTTATTATGATTTTCTTTTTTTATTGCCATTGTATTATTTAATATTATTTTTGTCGATACCAGAAAAATTATGTATACGGTTGCATCTATTTAAAGGATTATAAGGTGATCACATAAATCACTAAAATTATAAAAAGATGAACATTTTAAAACCAGTGTCATGTATATATTTATATCCTCTCTGCTATCGAGTCCCAGTTATTGCATTTACTAGAAATATAGTCTACTATTAGTATGGAAACTTCTCATCTGTCAAATGACAATACAATGGCACCAACCTCATTGTTGCTGAAGAAATTAAATAAATTAATGCATATATAGAATTTAGGGCAGTATTTACTACACAACTGCTCAACACCTCCAAATAAATTTCTAATGTTTATGTGCATTATGCAATATTTAACATCTTCATACACATTTTAAAAGCTCTAAAGAAGAACAATAAAAATATTAGCTATACATAGGCATTTCCAGTGTAATATTTTATTTTTGGTTGAAGTTAATGATATAAGTTAGTTCTTCAAACAAGCTACAAGTAAATATGCCTCATCAATCTCGATGGAGTAATACAATCAATTTTGTTGCTGATTATTACACAGTCCAATAAGATTTGAAGTTGTAATAGAGGATCTTCTCCATAAAATCACTAAGTGCTATGGTTTCTTTTAATCTTGTATTATCACCATCTTTTAAATTTCCCCTCCAAGATTGCACCAGAAGGGGGAAAGATGAGACAGGATTCTTTGTGGAATATAGTATAAGACAGAACTGGAGGTGGCTTACATCACATTTCTCTTACATTACATTGGCAAAACTAGATGCAGCTAGACTGACAAATATATACTTTTTCTGTCCTCAGGAGGAAAATGAATGTCATGTGTTCATCACATTTCCTTTTACAAATATTAAAATTTTGTTAGAAATTTCATAATTTCCCACAATTTTCCTACAAATTATTCTTATCATCTTATATTGCTAAAGCATGTGAGGGCAACTATATAAAAACAAATAAAACCTGGATCAATAAAAAGTAATAATGAATATGGGATGCAAATGAAGAATCCTTAAATTATGTTAATAGCAAAATATTTGTTATCATAGCTGAGAGTTAGTAATATAAACTAGTAATAATGTCTAAAGCTTGGTTCCTGGAAATAATATTATATATTATAATACTACAAGAAAGCTAACAGAAAAATATGCCAACAGTTATCATCCATTTTGCATATTTCTAAGAGTTCTGGCAAGTGATCGCCTCACAAAGTAATCATTTCAAAAAATTTATTGCCAAATACAACATTTTTTTAAGTATACCATATGCAAAATAAAATGATTGAAAAATTCATGGCTGCATTTTTATAGTACTAATGTTCATAAAAATGAACAGTATCTGCCATATAAAGCTGTGTCACAAAAATTCTTTCTCTATCTCATAGTAATTCTCTCAGATTAAAATATTTGTCCAGAAACACATAGAGTGAGCCATATTGTAATTGCATTGTATTGTCCTGAACGTAAGCTTCTCAGAAGAAGAAAGACAAATGGCCAACCAACATATGAAAAAATGCTTAACATCATTAATCACCAAGGAAATGCAAATCAAAATCACAATGAGATATCACCTTACCACAGTTAGAATAGGCTTTTAATAAAATTAAAAGTCCAAAAACAAATGCTGGCATGGATGTAAAGAGAAAGGAATGCCTACATACTGTTGGTGGGACTTCCAATTAGTACAATCCTTATGGAAAACAGTTTTCCTTATGGAAAACTGTCAAATGTTTTAAAATCAAATTTATTTGGGTATCTATTTTGCCCAATTTTATTCAACTTTTGCTTTTTGATGATTATTTTAATAGCTTTATTGAGGTATAATTTAAACATAACATCATATATACTTATATTTCAATAAATTTATAGAGTTGTGTAGCCACCAAGGTCCACTTTTAAACATTTCCATTGAGCCTATTTAATGTCAATCCTCTCTTCCACTTGCATTTCCAGGTAACAACAGATCTGATTTCTATTTCCTTACATTTGTTCTGAAAATTTCATATTAGACTATAAATGAAATCATATGATATATAGTATTTTATGTCTTGCTTCATTCATGAGGTATGTCCATCTTACAGATACATAGTTTATTCTTTTTTTTTTATTTATGTAGGTATTCCACTGCATGGCTATACCCATTTATTTAGTTATTCACCAGTTGGATTGTTTCTACTTTTGCTTTGAACAATGTTGTTATAAACACTGGCATACATAGGCTTTGAGTGGATATATCCTTTTAATTCTCTTAGATAGGTTTTTTTTTTTTTTGAACTAAAAATAATTGGAGCATGTGATAAGTTTATGCTTAGCTTTTTAAGAAACTGACAAACTTTTACAAAGAGGTTGTGATACTTTTATTGGCACAAACAGTGTAGGAGGGCTCCAGTTTCTTGAAATTCTCATAATGCATGGTATTGTTTACATTTTCCATTACAGTCATTCTGATCCATGCATAAGAAGATATAATTGTGGTTTAAATTTTAATTGTATTAATGATGTTAAGAATATTTTCTAATTTTTAGTAACAATTTGTATGTCTTCTCTGATAAAAAGTTTATTCACATATTTTCTTCATTTTTGAATTGGGTTGTTTTCTTATTATTATTGAGTTGTGATATTTATTTATATATTCTAGATAATAATTCTCCATCAATATATGATTTGCAAACATTTTACCTCATTTTACACGTCTAGTTCTGGCCAAGAAACAGTAGCCCCATTCACCCCATGTCCTTCCTTTTACAAATAAAATACTCTGGACATATTATAACAAACAAGCTTATGAAAACTCTGAATGGTGAAATGAAGAAAACTGATTGTATAGTAAACTTAGAACTTCAGGAATAATGTGGCAGTGCATTCCTTGTATTTCCTTATTATATACCATTTATCTCAGTCAGAGTTGGAACCTTCCCAGTTGGAACCTTCAGAAGGTTCCAACTGGGAACTACCATTGGGCACAGACAAAATAAGATAGATACAAAAATAAATTGTTCTCCCTATGTAAAAGTTCATGAAAGTGTGGTCTAACGACTCAGAAATCATTCTAAGTATGCTTATTCCAGACAAACATTAATGGAAAAAAATGGACACACATATACATAAACACCTCACCTCCTAACTCTCACCCCCACCCCATCTTTTCAGGCAGAGATACTCTGATTCCCCTACATAGAAGGTGTTGGTGAGGTCACGCTGAGGGCCTCCATCCTTATCCAGAAGCAACAAAATATAAGGAGGTGGCACTAGGCAGGACAAATGAAGATTATATGTTTAAACAGTCATTATAAAAATCCTTTAATAAGCAATCACAAATTTTTTGAATCATATTAAAAAATAGAAAATTTTAGCAAATAAAAGTTATAAAATGTGGAAATTATAGAGTTGAAAAATATAACAATAATAACAAAAAAATTTTACTTCATGAACTAAATAGTAGAGTGGAATAATAGGGAATAAAGTCAGTGAACTCAAGTACCAGACAATAGAATTTACTCATTCTGAAAAACAAAGAAAAAACAAACAAACAAAAATAAAATAAACAAGAAATAAGCAAAAGTCTGCCCTTGAATGTGTGGGACAATAACAAATAAATTAACATTAATATCACTGAAGTCTCAAAGAAGAAAAGTGACAAATATTGGAAGATAAACATAGTATTTAAAGAAACAATGAATGAAAATATATCAAATTTGACAAAAGTGAAAAAATCATCTCTATATTATGTATAACACCTAACACAATGTAAATGCTATGTAAATAGTGGTCATATTGTATTATTTTAAAATTTGTATTGTTTATACATTCTACTATACTGTATTATAATTTTATAAATTATTTAATAATTTTTATATATAATTTTCTAATTTTTCTATAAAGGTAAAGCTATTCTTAAAAAAGTTTATCAAATAATACAGTATATTCAGCCCTCTGTATACACAGGGAGGATAAGGGAACCCTGTACTATCTGTTCAGATTTTGTGTAAATCTAAAACTATTCTAAAAATTAAAGTCTATTAATTTTTAAAAAAATAAAGAAATGCTAAAATAGGAAAAAAAGAAATTGATGTAAAATGTGACGTAGGTATGTTGAAAATAAAATGAAGAAAAAAGATATACAGGCAAACCATAATAAAATGAAAAATTGTGAATATATTTATATCTGATAATATAGATCTCAGAGCAAAGAAATTACTAGAGACAGGAACATTACATGTAATGAAAGGATCAATCCACCAAGAAGACATAAAAATTCTAAGTTTGTATGTACCAAACAAAAGAGCCTTAAAAATACAAGAAGCAATAACTTTATAGAGCTGAAAGAAGAATTAAACAAATCCACAATTACAGTTGGGGACCTGAATACCCCATTGTCAGCAACTGACAGAAAAACTATTTGATAGAAAATAATTTTCACCACTGTCAAATTTCACCACTATCAAATTTCTCTGTGGTAAGTCTTTGTTGTCTCTCACACTGATGATTCTCAATACCTTTCTCTGAGTCTGAAACCAAAGCACAATATTTAGTTTTGCACCAAAACAAGTCTTCCTGGGCTTTTCCTGTTCAACCACACAAAGTTCTCTCTTCTCTGCTTAGGAATGTACCTTAGAACCCCTAAAGTTTCACTTATCTTTTTCCTATTGCCATCACAGCCATTTTTTTGTATTACTGTCACAATATTCAAACTTATTCTGGTCATATTTTTAGTGATCTCAATATTCAGATAGAAAATCCTTCCAGTATTCAGTTGCAGTACCCTCTGTACCTTGGGCTCCACTTTTAAAATAACCTTATTCTTTACTTTATATCTGTATGCCATGTATCTTCTGTTTGTCCCTTCAAATTTGTGTTTACTATGTCTGATTCTTACCCTCTAGATTCTCGTAAGCATTTCCTCCCCAGATCTCAGGCTCGTCTGCTATTAATCTCCACATTACTAAACTATTCCATATGTTTCACCTAAATTAACACCTTTATAAGTAAGATCTCAAAGTATTTCAATTCAATTGTGCTACCTGTTTGCTTTTGGCCCTCTCACTAGTAGAATCAGTCACCTATTTCCCTGATCATACCCTGAATTAATAAACAACAAATTTATTCTCTCTACTTCAATCATCACTATTTTTCAACCCATGATCTCTCCAGTTCACGCCCTCTATCATTCCGCCAAAAAAGTCTTCAAATTCAGCTCAACCTACGATACAACGAAACTTCACGTTTTAGCAATTCCTCCACCCCATCATGTGCTCACTTCCCTTCCTACCTAGTTGAGATTCTGAAGACCATTCTTATAACCACTCACTTGCGTATGTCCTCAACCCACATGTGCTGAGCCTCCTCTTCATTGTACTCACTTGGAAAAAGCACAACTCTGTGTTTACTCAGCTTCCAAATTTATGCAACCTACTGAATGTGGCTGTAGAAAATCACACGTTCTTGCTTCCAGGACTCACCTTAAATTACTGACCATAAATTTGAAATGGGAATTTTAATTTACATAGGAATCCTATTGTGTGCCCCTATCCCATTCACACGCTATTTTTTTCTAGATGGTTAATTCCTTAGTGTCTCCCTTTGCAAAACTCCAATACCTCTTCTGGATTCACAGACTTAGCTGATGACTCTTTCCAAAGTCATGTGCCTGAGAACATAGGAACAATTGAGAGAGAATTTTCATACACTCCCACTATCATAACACCCTGCTAATGTATCTGAATATAGACCCATATACTCTGTGTTCTCACTTCACCCCCTGATTCTATTTAAAACTAGTGCCTCTACTTATGTGATCTCCTTCATCTCATCTACTTGAAATATCTTACCAAATATTTAAAGCCAACCCCTCTACTTATATGTTACCTCCTTCATCTCATCTATTTGAGAATATTGTACCAAAAATCGTGTACTGTCTTTGCCAGCAAGATCATTATTTAACCTCACATTTTCCTGTGAACAAACAAGTAAAGATTTCACGTATTGTTACTGATATTGCAGAGTTTATATGTTAAGGAAGGACAGAATTACCAGTCTTGACTAATATATGTTCTAAATCCCTTATAATGACATCCATTGTCTTTCCATCTGCCATTTCTTTCCTTAACCTCCTACCATCTATTATTCCTTCCCCTGCTGCCTTTGGCGGCTGCTATAAAATATTACCCCCCTCAATATTCCTCTTCCTTGCCAGAAAATACTTGAATCAGAGTCTTTACATACTTCCCTTTGCAGGAACACTTTTCCCTCCTATTTGTAAGCTCACTCCCTCAATGCCTCAGGTCTCTGCTTAAGCATATATGAGGCTTTTCAGATCACCCTCTACAAGAGAGATTCCCCCATGTCTCTCAGTATTTCCTACGCAACTTAACCCTGTTTTATTTTTCCCCATAGCACTTACCACTTATCATATGTTATATATTAAGAATTATTTATTTGTATACAACCTATATACTTACACTAGAATATGAGTTCCACTGGGCAAAGAATTTATTATTTTTTTCTTTAGTGTATTCACAGAATCCATTCTGTACCTGGTAATATTTTGTCCTCAGTAAAAAGGTATTCATTGAATTAGAAATTAACTCAATTTGGAAATTAATTAACTCCAGAGGAGCTGAAAATATTTAATTAGAGTTACACCTTTACAAAAGATTACCTGTGCATCTCTGCCCAAGTAAAATCCAAATTTTTAAGCACCTCTAGATAGGAAACAGTCTTTTCAGATAATAAATTTAAGTATGTGTCATCACACCTCTAAAGCATAATATTTCTATTTGTCCTATATATTTATCCAGATTTTAAATAGGATCCTGCTAGGCAATATTATTAAAAAAAAGAAAATCAACACTTTATTAAATATAATAATAATTAGCAAAATGAACTAAAAATAACACAGAATGTCTAAGTTTGATTGATTTTTACTGTAGACTTGATTGGTAGAGGAGGAATTTTACTCACTGAAATGTAAAATAACTTCAAAATGAACATTAGATTATCCTTTGCTTAACTATCTTCATTAATAGAATCTTTCATCAGTCATGTAAATCAACATACATGTCATCTCATGCCATGACTAGAGTTCTCATCTCACTCATAATTTTTCAGGTAAAAATATTCTCATTTTTTTCTATGTGAGGAATTTAGCTATTTCTCTTATTTTTTTGTCATGCTTCCAAGAGAAACATGCTTTGAGATTTTTCTTCTATCCAAATATTAATCAATTTCCCCCTTAAAAATAACACTGCCTTCTTAAGAAAATTTCTGTCCCAGGTGTTAGGTTAATCCTTCTTCCTCTGTTTCTCATTTATATCTATCTATCTATCTATCTATCTATCTATCTATCATCTATGTGTCTCTTCTGTGTTCATCAGTCTGAATATATGTGTGTCATTCTATTTGTCTTTCCACTTTTTATCTATTTTCCTACCTATATCCCTCTGTCTCTATGTCTATTATCTATATATCTCTATGCCTATCTTTCTATCCATGTGTCTAACATTCTGTTGACTTTCTACTGTTTATCTGTCCGTCTGTTCAACTACCCATTTACATATATACACAAACACACAAGTCAGTAAATTATTGGCTAATATATTATATTAATATATATGTATGTGTTTATGTCTATGACTATTGGCTTATCTATCATTTAATCTGTCTCTCTATCTGTATCTCTGTCTTCATATCAATTTATTTGTCTCTGTCTATCTTTCTACCTGATTATCTAGCCATCTATCTATCAGTGGAATCACTGAGTCAAAAAATGTGTAGGGTTAAAATTAATTAAAAATATTCATTTGCATGAATTTAACAAAACAAACAGTGTTATTTTTCATGGACATTTCAATTATTTTTTAAATATCTGAAATAATGTATCTTTGTACAACTTAGAATTCACTCTGATGAATTAATATTACATAAGTATATAAATTCACAAAGATTTATTTTTATACAATAGAACCATCTCATTGAAATTTACAAATGATTCAAATTATAAATATAAATCAACTTTCTCAGAAATCTCACCCCCAAGAAATAATCTGTTCGAAGTTTTTTCCACATCACTAAATCTGATTTAGTACATTATTTTCAAGAAATTTCATTGAAGATTAAATACTACTAAATTAGTTAGGAGAAGCAAGGTATTTTACACACTTAAATATTATTGGGTATATATGAATCAATTATTCATTAATGGTCAATAATGATGTGAAAAGATTTAATTTTCACATGTAAAAGAACAGGCATATGTAAAGTAAAATGCTGATGTGAACACAAATTTTACATTATTTGAAAAATGTTGACTCTAATCATTCCCCATTACTTCTAATAGTTTACTAAAAGTTAAACTTTAAACATTTCAACAGTAAATCAGTGGAAAGTCCTCAGAAAAATGTACTGTTAAGTCTCTCCCCACATTTTTATTGCTAAGATGAAGAAATATGAGTTTGATACCAATTCAATTAGGCAAATTAGTAACATAGTAAGTGACCTTAACTAGAAGGAGTTAATTAAAGAATGAATGTCATCTTCTAGGAAGGGTATTATTTATGCATAAAGAGTTTCTTCTCTGCCCTGACCTGCTCCACAATTTTAGATTAATGATCTGAATAAGAGCATATCAATATGCTTTTAAAAGGTGTTAATGATTAGCAATGATGGAAAAATTAAAGTGAAATTTAGATCTGCATAATGGGATAAATTTTACAAGATTTAATTTAATAGGAATGCATTAAAGTTTTGCACATTTATTCACACATATAACTTCAAAATTGTCAAAGGAGATGAGTTTGAAAAAGATCAGCTTTGAAAAGGATATATTTAATACTTTATTAATTCATTCTTTAATTATTGTGCATCTATTGTGTTCTAAATGTTAACAGAACAATAGCTTGATATAGTTTCTATAGTTATTAATGGGATTGTGATTAATTAATGGTAATCATCCATAATAAACAGTATAGAGATAAGATAACCTATTCCAAACAGATTTTCAAAATTCTCTGAAATATTGAGATAATATCTCAAGTATTATGTAAATTTAGGTCATCAAACAATAAGAGTTACCTTCTTAAATTGAAGGAACATAAAAAGAGAGTGATTTTTTAAATTCCATAGGTTTTAACACTGTTCCTGAGGGACCATTAAAAGAATTAGAAGTGTTTACCTGAAGAAAGAAATATCTGGAATATAGGAAAAATCTCCCCTAAAATCTAATTTTTGAAAATCAAAAAAGTAGAAAAGGTGAATAAACTTGGTTTTTAATTTAATTTACTTTATTTTTTTATTTCAATAGATTTAGGAGTTTAGGTGGTTTTTTGTTACATGTTGAATTGTATAGTGGTGAATCCAGGCCTTTTAGTGTACCCATCACCCAAATAGTGTACATTGTACCTTATAGTAGTTTTTGATTTCCCACTCCCCTCCCACCCTGCCCCCTAGTGAGTCTTCAAAGTTTATCATACCACTCTGTATGACCAGGTATACCCGTAGCTTAGCTTCCACTTATAAGAAAGTACATGAACTATTTTTTTTTCCAAGCTACTCTAATTAGGATAATGGCTTCCAGTGCCATCCAAGTTGCTGCTAAAGACATTATTTCATTCTTCTTTAAGGTTGAGTAGTATTCCACGGTGTGTGTGTGTGTGTGTGTGTGTGTGTGTGTGTGTGTGTATACTACATTTTCTTTATCTACTCATCAGTTGATGGGCATTTAGGGTAATTACATATATTTCATGAAAATTATTTTAAGATTTTTCAATCTATGTGTAAACTTGTTTAAAAATATATTTAACTCTTTTTCAATCTATGCCATAGTTACATGTGTATTTTAAAATTAATACTATGGATGATGAAAATAGGTATAAAGATGATTTAACAAAAGCCTTGTAAGCTTTATCAATTTAATTTGAGATTATCTATAAAATATTATGATGTCAAGACCAATGGGTTTTCCATTACTCTTGCTTATTGTTAGCTATTAGAATAGAGGGGTAAACAATATTCTTTTGGAGTGTAAAAGGTAAATTTAATATGTAAATCATAGGAGTCATTTACCAATCTAGGATAAAAACATGTAAATCATCTTAAATAGATCACATTATTGATATATTGCTTGTTATAAAAAATAAATAAAATACTAAAAACTTTTCTCATTACTCTCATTCATCAGAGCAAACGTTTTAATATTCCATGTTATTATAAAAGATTCTGCAATTATTAATATTATTAAATAAATGGTTTTATTTCAATCTATCATTAGCAGCCCCAATGGAAAAGTTAGCTATTCAATGAAGGCAGAATTTTAAACAAAAATGGAATTTTAGGGAAGTGAGGGTCTATAATAATAGATATTTAAATATAATTATATGCATATAGGAATAAGAAAAATCAAATTATAAGTTTTAGCAAAATTAAGTTCATATACATGAATGAAATCAACCCTAAACCATAACTAATGATACATGTCATAGATATTATATCAGTCCTTTAGAAACAACAGAAAACATATATGGAACAGAAATTATTAACTTTGATCTATAGTTTCCTGGTATACATTATAATATACTGCAGTTAAAATTATTGCTATTTTCCAAGAAAGGTTAAATTGGACAAATGATTTTCTTGAAGCATGACCAAGAGTGATTCCATTGCATCTACAGTCAGCATATTTTAACTATTTGCATATAAGCAAGAAAACGGAGATAATTTATAATACATGAATTCTAATTTTTTCAAGTAATAAGTATAAAAACTCAATATAAAAGTAATTAAAGGAAAAAGAATAAATGTGTGTATACTATGAAGAGAGTTTTCACCATTATGGAATCTTGATTCTCAATTGTCTCTCAGAGGTTCATATATAAAATATCTATAAACCTTATTTTTGCCAATTATAAAAAATAGTCATAAATTTGTTGTTAAAATTATCTATAAATATTGTGTATAGATCAGTATGGTAGTGTATATTATGGATATTCTCTTTAAAGTACATTTAATTGTAAATAGAACTTTGAACATGCCTGGAGAAAGCAAATCATAAAACAAAGCTGTGCTTGCTGCTAGTTAGGTAGTTTTGGCAAGTTTTCTGGTTAAAAACTGTGAAAGATTATCCATCTCTTAAAGACTTACAATTTTGGTAAATTTTTGAATAATTTTAGAAGCAATTTTTATTGCTGAATAAGAATTAAAACTAAAAAATACTCATGACCCAAATATATCAAAGAAACAGTGTGGTAAATGTTATGAGACTAAATAGATAAAATTTTGAAGGAAACTATATATAAATAAAGGGATGACACAAAGAGATGATAAAATGAGTTTTGATTCCTTATTTTGGAAATATTAAAGTTTCATTTAAAATGCAAACAACACTCCCTAGACTCTACCAGAAAGAAATAGAATGCTGGAACAGACCAATATCAAGTTAAAGAAATTAAAGCAGCAATAAAAAATCATCCACCAAAAAAGTCCATAGAGGGGACCTACCCTAAAAATATAAAAGCCATATATGACAAACTCACAGGAACATCATCATGAAGTGTGAAAAATTGAAAGCATTCCCTCTTAGAAGTGGAACCAGACAAGTTTATAGACTCTCACCACTTCTATTCAACATAGTGCTGAAAGTCTTAGCCAGAGCAATCAGACAAAAGAAGGATATTATGAGTATCCAAAAGGGGAAAGAGGAGGTCAAACTATCACTCTCATATCATATGATGATATGATCTTACATTTAGAACACTCCAAGGATTCTGCTAAGAGACTCCTGGAATTGATAAATAAATTCAGCAAAGTCTCAGGTTACAAAATCAACATACACAAATCAGTAACATTCATATATGGCAACAACAGTCAAGCTGAGAATCAAAACAAAGACTCAATACCTTTCACAATAGCAACAAAGAAAATAAAATACCTAGGAATATATTTAACTAGGGAAGTGAAAGACCTCTATAAGGAGAACTATGAAACACTGAGGAAAGAAACTGCAGAAGGCATAAACAGATGGAAAAACATATCATGCTCATGGGTCAGCAGAATCAACATTGTCAAAGTCTATACTATCCAAAGTTATCTAAAGATTCAATGTAATCCCCATTATAATACCAATATCCTTTTTCACAAATCTAGGAAAAATAGTTCTAAGCTTCATATGAAACCAGAAAAGGCCCCAGATAGCCAAAGCAACCTTAAACAATAAGAAGAAATCAGGAGGCATCACTTAAATAAATTTTAAGCTATATTACAAGGCTATAGTAACCCAAGCAGCATGGTAAAGACACAAAAATAAAGACATAGACCTAGGGATCAGAACAGAGAACCCAGATACAAAACCATCCTCTTATTGCCATCTGATCTTCAACAAAGTAGACAAAAACATATATTGGGGAGAAGAATCCCTATTCAATAAATGGTGCTGGGAAAACTGGATAGCCATATGTAGAAGACTGAAACAGGATCTACACCTGTCACCACTCATAAAAATTAATTCACAATGGATAACAGACTTAAATCTAATCCACGGAATTATAAGACTTCTAGAAGAAAAGGTTGGAAAAACTCTTATAGATTTTGGGCTAGGCAAAGAATTAATGAAGAAGACCTCAAAGGCAATCTCAGCAACAATAAAAATAAATAAATGGGAGCTGATTAAATTAAAAACCTTCTGCACAGCCAAGGAAACAATCAATACAGTGAATAAACAATCTACAGAATGAGAAAATATGTGCATGCTATACACCTGATAAAGGGCTAATAACCAGAATCTACAAGAATTTCAAGCAAATCAGCAACAAAACATCAAACAACCCTACTAAAGAGTGGGCAGACCACATGAAGAGAAGCTTATCTATCTTATCTTAAGAAGATAGACTAATGACCAATAAACATATGTAAAAATGCTCAATGTCTCTAGTAATCAGGGAAATGCAAATCAAAATCATCATGAGATATCACTTAACTTCAGTGAGGCTGGCTTTTATCAAAAAGTCCCAAAACAACAGGTGCTGGCATAGATGCGAAGAGAAAAGAACATTTACTTATACACTATTGGTGGGACTACAAACCTCCATGGAAATTAGTGTGGCGATAACTCAAAGAACTAAAAGCAGACCTACCATTTTCCCCAGCAATTCCACTACTAAGTATTACCCAAAGGAATAAAAACCATTTTATAAAAAAGACACTTGCACTCAAGTGTTTACAGCAGCACAATTCACAATCACAAAGATGTGGAAACAGTCCAAATGCCCATCAATGCATGAGAGGATTAATAAAATGTGGTATATGTATACTATTGAGTGCTACTCAACCATTAAAAAAAAAATGGTGATCTATTGCCTTTTGTGACAACCTCCATGAAACTGGAGACCATTCTAAGAAAAGTATTACAAGAATGGGAAAACAAACACCACATGTACTCACTATTAAATTGGAACTAATCGATCAGCACTCACATAAAACTTAACAGAAACCAGGCAGGTGGGACGGTACGTGAGGGAATGTGTAAATTCAGAACTAAAGAGTACAATTTACACTATCTTGGTGATGGGCATACTTAAAACTTTGACTCTAATGGCACAAAAGCAATTCATTTAACCAAAACATTTGTACACCTGTAATACTCTGAAATTTAAAAAAAAAGTTAAAAATGCTTTATATTAAATAAATGCAAATACTTTATGGAGTAGAATGTAAAATTTGTATTATCTTTTAAGATAAAACATGAACATTCAAAGAGAGTTTATACATATAATGGGTAATTTAAAATTATACTTCCATGGCTTTTTATTTCTCTTCTCCTATAAGCAATGTAAGTGGTACAATAATGAAAAAAAAAATGAGACTAGAAATTGAAAAAAAATTAAAAAACAAGAAGTCATGCTTATTTAAAAAATAATCAGGCCAGGCACGGTGGCTCATGTCTGTAGTCCTAGCACTCTGGGAGGCAGAGACAGGCAAATAGTTTGAGCTCAGGAGTTCGAGACCAGCCTGAGCAAGAGGGAGACCCCGTCTCTACTAAAAAAATAGAAAGAAATTAGCTGGACAACTAAAAATATATAGAAAAATTAGCCAGGCATGGTGGCACATGCCTGTAGTCCCAGCTACCTGGGAGGCTGAGGCAGTAGGATCGCTTGAGCCTAGGAGTTTGAGGTTGCTGTGAGCTGACACCATGGCAGTCTAGCCAGAGCAACAGAGTGACACTTTGTCTCAAAAAATAAAATAAAATAAAATAAAATAAAATAATCATAATAAAATGCAAAGAACAATTTTAAGTTAGGATTTTCCTTGCAGAAAAAGAAAGTACTGGGTATAGTGCAGTCTTTGTACCTGACTGTAACATTCATCTAAGCAGAATACAAATAGCGAGGGACATTTAGTGTGTGTGTGTCTGTGTGTGTGTGTGTGTGTGTGTGTGTGTGTGTGCACGCATTCTCTCATGCACATATAACAATTCCATATTTTCACCATTGTGTACAGGTGTTTAATGCCTTCAAAGTATTCCATAAATCCAGTGCAGATCATTGTCAAAATTCAGTCTTTCTTGTAATCAGAGGACACCAGGCATGATTACACAATACAGGCAATTTGTTATCCACAGGGTTTGTTTCTAATATGATCACCAAAAGCTTTTTTCAATCACAAAGCTGAGCATTAAACAGACATTTCTCCTAGCGTTTTTGCTCGAATAATCATACTTCTCCTACAAAAAATTTGGGTGCCTCTAAATAGTTATAGGGTAACATATAAGAAAATGTCAACAAATAAGCAAAACAATTATGGTTTTAAGATACTGTATTGTTGCCAATTTAGAATTTCAGAAGTGCATAGTAGGAGGAAGAAATGAGCAAAGGAGCCATATTTTATTGTGCAAATTAACTGCTGAGTACATCTGAATCTCTGCATTGATTTGTATTGAACGTACATAATCAGAATATAATATAATGACAACTTAGCAAGATTCTTATAGCGCTGGATTCTTATACATGATTATATTCATGAAGTCTATATCAGAGATAGGTAAACTGAACATATCTCATGGGATAGTGAAGAATATCCAAGATCCCCTATTCACTATAAAAATTCTATAACATGTTAAGTGGAAAACATTTATTTCATCTCTCAAAGAGCTTAAATAGACAAATACATGCTGCACTTTATTAATACTGATGAGACTATAATTAACTCTCAAAATAAACATGAAACAAATGCAAAACTTATACTAAAGATATTTTTTAAAGAATTTAATCCTTTGGTTTGGAGAGAAAATGTTATAAACACAGTGATTAATGGGACAAAATACAGTTTTTTTTACGGTAAAAATTAACAGAACAGAATAATTTTATGAATTATCATATATTTTCACTATGATTTGAATAAGCTTCAGTACAGTGTGATCACTCAGGTTCATATTAACTATAAGAAAAGAATTTAAATACCCAAAATATAATTTGAATTAGTAATGTTTAATTTTATATTGATTTTTACTTGTAATAACTGGCATAATCAGAAAATTTCAGTTATGCAAGCTGAATAAGTTCTAGAGATCTGTAGACATTGCACCTATAGTTAACAACATAAGTATTGTTCACTATAAAATATGTTAAGAGAATAGGTCTCATGTTAAGTGTTCTTAGCACACACATGGGAACTTGAGATGTTTAAAGGTGATGGATATGTTTAGTACTTTGATCATGGTGTTATCATGTGTCTATGCATACGTCCAAACACATAAATATAGGTAATCTATATATAAAATATATAAAATATGTGTATATTTTTGTTCATCAATTGTATCTCAATAAAGTTTAAAAAGTAAACTTTAAAAAATAAAGTTTAAACTCAATGAAGTTTAAAAAATAATAAATGTTATTGTATTAGCCAGAGTTCTTCAGAGAAACAAAACCAATAGGATGGATAGATAGAAATAAATAGGTACAGATAAAGATATATGAGAGGGGATTTAGTAGGCGAATTGGCTCACACGATTATGATAGGCCATTGGCAAACTGTAGAACAAGGGTAGCAAACAACGTGGCTCAGTAGAACTCTGAAGGCCTCAGAACCAAGCTCATGGTATCCACCCACACTGGGTGAAAGCAGGTCTTCCTTTCTCAATTCACTGATTCAAATATCAATCTTTTCCAGAAACAGCCTCACAGACATATCTAGAAATAATGCTTTACCAGCTATCTGGGTATCCCTTAATACATTCAAGTTGACACAACAAATTAACCATAACAGTTAAAATTGGATTTTCTTAAAACAAAAATAATTCAGATATACCAAAATTTTGTAAACTGTTTTATCTAAAACTTTTTAAATGGTAATTTTTCATTTAATGTTATACTCTCAACTCTAATGGGTATATGAATTGACTTTCAAACAGATTTAGTTAACCATCAAGTTGCTGAATTACGCATAAAATGGCTTTTAAAATGTGCTACTTTTCCTATGTCTACATTTAATAATTTCTACAATGGGTTTGAACTATTTAACCCAAAATCTGGCAAATCTCCCATATGTATTCATAAGATATTACTACATTAAAAACAATGTTTAAGCTTATGTGCACATATAGCAGCAATATTAATCGGGTGTTGGGCAGGTTTGGGGGAGGAGGGAATGGGTATATTCACACCTAATGGGTGAGGTGCACACCATTTGGGGGATGGACATGCTCGTAGCTCTAAGATGGATGGGGAAAAGGCAATATCTGCAACCTAAATATTTGTACCCCCATAATATTCTGAAATAAAAAAAAAGAAGAAAATATCCACTCGGCCACATAGGAAAAAGTAGTCTTTTGCTTTTCATTTACTTGGCATTGCACTTTCTTTAAATGATTATGTTGCTGATTTAAGTACGGACAAATGGAATTTTAAATTTCGTGTCTAATTTGTGTCTAATATAATTTTTATTATATAGATTGTGAAAAACCTACTACTGTTTTGCACTGATGGGAGTAAAACAAAATACATGTTCATTAATCACACAATTTTATGTGTGATTAATGTGTGATTAATTTTATGAATACATGTTCATTAATCACACAATTATACGATTTTAATAATTAGAATTATAAATTATGTATGTACTAATGAAGTTTTGTTCTTAATTTAAGGAAATAAAAATATAAATGTTTATCATATTTTCTCTTTCTATTTTTAGTATTATACCCAAACTATTCTTAATCTAGATAGAAACAAATATAATACATATCCATGATATTTGGAATATCGGTGTTAGTTATTCTCCACTGTACATACAGGATTGAGCATAATGTCTAGTATATAGCAGAGGCTCTTATTTATAAATATTTGGGAAGCTAATGGAATAAGTATTTTAAAAAACTTCAATATATACTGTGGTCTCACAAGAATCAAATGCAAATGGGCTCAGATCTCCATTTATTCAATAATGCAAAACAGCTAATTATTCCTTTGAGGAATGATGTATTTTTAAATTTTTTATTTTTTTATAAATTATTTTAAAGGAGTACAATTTATGCTAGTATTCTAAACTTCTTGACTATAATATGCATTGCAGCAGTTTGAAAGTGGGATATCTTAATATTGAGAAGGAACCTTACTCTCCCCACGTGTTTCAAATCACGTAGTTTGACAGCTTTGATTAAGAGGTCAAAATATTCAAACTAACTTGTATTATAGATATTATTTCATGCCATTACTACTTTGAAGCATTTTAAAACAGTCATGCTTTTCAGTTTCCCTTATATATTTTATTTCCTGTACCTTTTGCTCTAAGCTTGTCTTCTCTTACCAGAAATTTAATGTACAAATCAATCATAGAGTATTATTAATAATAAAAAAGGATTCTCATTAATTTATCTAACCTGATCAATGGTGACCTAGAGGAACTGAACACATTTTACTTCTACTCTTATAAAATAGACACATCTGGACTAAGCTTAAATCATCACTTACTTTAAATATTAAAAATTACTCTCTCAGGAATTATAAATTCAGCTCTTAAAAAAAACACTCATACCCACAGTGAAAAAATCAGTACATAATTTGCATAGGATAGATCTATATTTGGTAATATATTATGACTTTACTTAATACTTATCTGGAATATTACTTAATGTACTCATTAAGCAATAGCTATGCAAATAATAAAAATTATAATAAAAATGACTAATAAACTAGGACATAATATATGATATATATATGAACTTTTTATTGTAAGAATGCATAAGATATAAATTTAAATCAACTGTCCTCATATAGTTTAGTTTTCACAAAATAATTTTAACATATTTACGTAAACATATCTATGTGTGCATGTGACAGTGCTTAAAGAGATTAATAGACTACATCAAATTAGCTACATATTCCTATTTAGATTTTCTCTTCTGAATTAAATATTTTAATATTAATTTCCATAAATTTCTCCCTATTTTTTAACTACCAAAATATTATGGGCACTGGAGTTAGATACTATTTATTGACATGTTCCATTAGAGATCTACTTCTTTCTTATACTTCTTTCCCCTTTGCATCATTTATAATGTCCTTACATACTTCATTTTCATTTTATTGAAGAAAACAAACCACCCTTCTGCCCTAGATATATGCTATACCATATATAGCATGCTTCCACCTATATATATGCTATACCATAGCTCCTCTTGATTCTTTAAGGTTCTCCCTTGATCACTTTTCTCCTCTCCACCCTATATTATAGATTTAATTTCCCCAAATTGATCGGTGTTTTTTGTCATCTGTCACTTCATAAATTAATATTATTATATTAGAGACACAAATGATCTCAGGAGTTTTGCAGGACTTTTCCCTGAAGGAATATGTGAACGTGTTAGTTTGCATATCAAAAGCTGTTCCACCTCAGGAGGGCATCTCAAAGGTCAGTGGCAGCTGCTTTCCAAGGTGATGACGCTGCATTCTCAAACTTGTGGTTCTCGCCTGCTTTGAAGGACAAAGCAAGGTGTGCATGGAATCACGGGATGAGAGCTGATCAAAGAGTGTCTGCCTGAGAGACAGATACTTGTGGCTAAAAACAATTAGCCCAAGGGACAGTTCCTGCTTGAACTCCTGACTACCTGTCTCCACTTGCAATAACTGGATAAAGGAATATGGAGCCATTATATCTCTATTTAACCCTTCTATTAAGTGATAACTTTATCTTAGAACTTAGAAGTTTGTCCTTGAAAGATTTTGTAACCAGAGTTAATTAAGGGATCTATAGAAGCCTTTTGAAAGACTTTTAACCTAAAACAAACTACCTGTTATTATGTAAATCTGTTACTCTTGGCAATCGATCTCTGTACCTATAAATACCCATGTGAAACTTTATTCTGAGCCTTACAATTGACGGGGATATTGTAAGGACCCTCGAGTACCCCCGCTTTGCCTTTTATCTTTATAAATCTATAAAACTATACCTTTGTCTCCGTGTATTCTTTGATTTCTACTATTTTCCATTTTCTATTATTTTCTTATCCTCTGTGACAACCCCTGCCTAAGGGACCCGATGTTTTGCTGGGAGCGTAGCTAACTTCCCGCAGTCATCAAGTCTTTCTATGTTAAAAGAAAAAGGAAAAGAATTATAATATCACTAACCTATCTCTGTCCATCACAGTCTATCAAGTATCTCTACTCAGATGCATTAAGGCACATCCATTTCAATATATACAAAACGGAGCTCATCATTTCCACCCCACTTCTCATACATATTTCGATACATACATCTTCCTATTTTCTTTATCTTGATTTCTCCTTATTAAATAAAGTACTAGTCAAACATTGAAGATATTTCATTCTTTCTCTGAAATTCAAAGACACTTGCTTCTTGAATTAATCATATAATCATAATGTACTAAATACTTGAAATGTATCATAACCAGGTATTCAATTTCCCTTTCAAGTAGATTTTCAATTCTCGGAGAACAGGTCCTTCCATTCTGTACTTTCTTGCTCTCCACCACTGTGTTTACAATAGGGCTCTAGGAGTTCAGAGGAGTTTCACTATCTCATAGAGATGTGGTAAGAATGGAGCATTATGATAAGACTGTTATAAAATGTAATGCAAAAAGTCATTAGTAAAAGTTTTATATATCTGAAGACTGAATCAAGCATTTTAAATCATTAGATAGAGTAGAATAAATAAGACCTAATGCTCAATAAATTGGTAGAGTAACTGTAGTTAACAATAATCTATCGTACATTTCAAAATAACTAGAATAATTTGAATGTTCCTAGAATAATGAAAGATAAATATTAATGGGAAATCAAAATAAATCAAAAGATTTATTGAGATGTAATTTAGATACCATTAAAATTTACTCATTTTACATCAAAATACACAATTCATTGATTTTTAGTAAATTTACAGAGTTGTGCAACCACCACCACAACCTGGTTTTAGAACATTTCTATTACCCCGTAGCTCACTCCCTCCTGTTAGCAGTCAATCCCTGCTTCCACCCCCAGACCCAGGCAACTTGGTACTAATTTGTTTTCTGTCTTTATAGATTTGTCTTTTCTGGATATTTCAAGTAAATATGTACCTATTTTTTTTGTCTCTAGTTTATTTTACTTAGCATAGTGTTTCTGAAGTGCATCCATGTGTAGCATCATCAGTACTTCATTCTTTTTTTATTACTGAATAAGTATTCTATTGTAAGGATATGTCATAGTTTGATTATACATTAACCAGTTGTGAACATTTGGATGAGTTCCACTTTTTGACTGTTATGAATAATGCATCTATGAACATTCACATCCAAGTCTTTCTGTAGACATATATTTCTATTTTTCTTGGTTAGATACCTAGAAATTGAATTTTTGGATCACATAGTAAATTTCTGCTTAAGAAAAAAAAAAAAACACTACAGAATGTTGTTCCAAAGTGAATGCACCATTTTACATCCCCATAAAAAACATTGAGGGTCCAGTTTCTCTAAGTCCTCACCATTAGTAGTTGTTCTTGTTCTTTTTGCTTACAGTCATTCATATGGTTGCATAGATGTATCTTACTGCAGTTTAATTTGCATTTCTAAACTGACTAATGATATTAAGCTTCTTTTGTCTTTACTGTATTTAATTGAATACTTGAAACTTCATCTAGGTCAGTTCTCTGACTGATATTTGCATGCCCTCATCTCTCTCTCTCTCTTTCTCTCTCTCTCCATACACACACACACACACACACACACATACATATACACACATACACGTGCGCACACTGCTTACATGATTTCTAATTCATTACTGATAAACTGTTGCACTCTGTGGGTGTGTTACTTCTCTAGCTCTAGTATTCTCTTACGACAACAGACCCTGCTATTTCCCTACCTTTTGATATGGCAAATTCTTCACATCCATTGGTCAGCAGTGTGAATATTTTGAAGTACCAACTACAAAGTTACAGCAGTTGTTATACTTAGAAGTTAGATTGTTATGCCAACCACTTCACTTTCTTTTAAAACATTACTATGTATTATAAATATGGTTTTTTCCTTAATATGTGTAATGCACACATTTATTTAGTGCACAGGTATTGTTGATTTAAATAGCTGTGAGACGCAAAAATAATCCTCAGGGAATTTTACTTTTGAATAGGTTGCCTTTAACAAGAAATTGTCTCCTAATCAGATTTAGTTGCTTGAAATGAAGAAAAGAGGTCTAAAAATGTACTGAGTGGTCATTTTATAAGCTTTGAATTATCTTAATTTTTTTAATTTTTTTAATTTTAATAAAAGCTCCAGTACTGAATACATTTGTCATTCCTAAATGGGGTTTCTGTGAACTGTTTCTCAACATGTCTTGTATTGATCACTTGGGAACTCTGAAAAGGGGCTATGTTCAATGGAGAGAATAGTAGTAGGTCTGGCAGCTAATTGTGTGTGCCTGAGTCTGGGGGCACGCTCTCCTCTACTGGTAGATGATGATAGCTTGCTCATTATATTTTCAAATTACAAATGAACTCCCTACTTTTTTCTTATTGTCTATAAAACACCATGCAAAATGTCAATTGGAGCGAATATTTTATAGAGTAACGAAATCCCTAGAGCAGAGACCAAAGGAAGAAAACGCATAATTAAAATGAAGGCAAAAAGCAAAATGCTTTTACTAGCCACAGTAAGAGAGAATATGTGTAAATCCCAAATGCGGGTCTTGGATTTTAAATGTCTTTATTTCTAATATAAACAAAAGAGTCCATTTCTGAGGACTCCCAAATGTACCATCATGGAGTTAAATCAAAACATTTTTCAATGGCATTCCATTAACTTGCTTTGTTGGAAAAAAAGGTTCTCACCAAAGTCCCACTATGCCAAATAAATACAGTAATGTTTTCTCTCCAATAAAGAAAGCCTGGTGGGATTTTATTTTAGCTCTCTGTTGGAAACAGAATCTTTGTGTGAAACTCTAACCTATACAAAATCAAATTAAGGACATATCCCTTTTGATATAATCTAAAGAAACTTAAACAAAATATATAGTGCCAATTTTGATGACATTTTGAAATTAGAAACTGAGTTCACATATAAATTGAAATGAACTGTTCATGGGCATACTCTACTAAATCATGCCAAGATTTTTTTAAATGGGTTTTAAATCCAAATACTAGTCCACTTCTATCCTGTTTCTGTTCCCTGTTCTACCAGAGACATTGTCTATCTGGGATTCATGTATGGATACCGAGGGACACTCTCACTGTCACAACCAGCTAACTTTACTCCCTGATATGTTGTTTTCATGAATCCAAGCACACATCTCAATCTTCAAGGGCATTAAAGAATATTGAGAGTATGAGTCATTGTAGTAAGTAACTTAGTAACATCACTTAAAATTGAGAGTATTTCTCTTCCAGCACTTCCACACCAAGTATATAACTTTGAGAAACACTTCTAACTATTCACAAAATCTCCTAGATTTTAATGGCATCATTTTTTATTAAAAACAAGTTATAATCTAAATGTCTTCCAAAAGTTAATGTTTAAACATGGTAAATCACATAATTTAATACAAACCACATATAAAAGAATGTTACTTCCACATGTTTCACTATGAATATTCTAAAAAAAAGTTGTTTAAAAAAAGTAGGCTCCTGAGCAATATTAAAGTAAGATACCATTTATCTGGAAAAACACATAAAATTATACAAAATATTATCTATATGAATAGACACCTTGTAGAATGGGAGAATACTTTTGCAAGTTATTCATCTGGCTAGGGACTAATATCCAGAATACACAAGGAACTCAAAAAATTCAACAACAACCACCAAAAAAACAAATAATCCCTTTAGAAAGTGGACAAAGGACTTGAATAGAAGCCTTTCAAAAGAAGATACACAAATGGCCACATACATAAAAAAATTCTCAGCATCATTAATTACCAGAGAAATGCAAGTTAAAACCACAGAGAGATATTACCTTACTCCCGTTATTATTAAAAAGACAAAAAATAACAGATGTTGACCAGGATGCAAAAAAAAAGGAACTATTATACACTTTCAGTGGGAATGTAAATTAGTACAACCTCTAGAAAATATAGTATAGAGATTTTTCAAAGAACTAAAAATACAACTACCTTTCAATCCAGCAATCACACTACTGGGTATCTACCCAAAGGAAAAGAAATCAATATATCAAAAAGATACTTATACTTGCATGTTTCTTGCAGTACTATTCACAATAGCAAAGATATATAATCTATCTTAAGTGTCCATCGACAGAGGAATGGATAAATCAACTATAGTATATTTACACAATGAAATATTATTCAGTCATAAAAATGAAATCTTGTCTTTTACAGCAACATGCATGGAACTGGAGACCATTATCTTAAGTAAAATAAGCCAGGCACGGGCAGTCAAATATCAGATGCTCTCACTCATAAATGGGTGCGAAAATACGTGTACACATGGATGTACAGAGTGGAATGATAAACAATGGAGACTCAGAAGAATGAAAGGGTTAGAGGGGGGTGGATGATAAGAAATCAGTTAATGGGTACAGTGCACATTATTCGGGTAGTGAATACCCTAAAAGCCCTGACTTGACCACTATACAAGCTATGCATGTAACGTAATTGAACATGTGCCATAAAAATTTATACAGATAATAAAGAAAATTATATATAATATTATCTATGATTTTTATATGTTTAATATATGCAAAAGTTCAAAATCCAGTCAAGAATTATGCAAAAAAATAGTGATCATCTCTGGTGAAGAAGGGAGATGACTAGGGTGTGGGATGATGATTAGGGAGTGATTTTAATTTCATTAATAATATGCATATGTTATAAGGGAGAACACAATCATCTATTACTTAGATAATTAAAATTTAATAGATAGAATAGTTATTACAATTTAATACTCATTAAAATTTATAAATAATTTTACTGTTAAGTAAATATCATGTGTGTCATATTTGTAGATTCGTATTGAGTAGTAGGATATATCTCCTGCAGTGAAAATAATTTTAACAAGAGATTCATTTTTGTCAAGTTGGTATATCACAGGTAAATTTAATATATTGTTTTTAACTTAACTCGTGAGTTAACTACCACTGTAAAACATCTATGTAATCACAAATACAGGTATCTATGAAGAAACTGCATATCTCAAATTGAATTTAATCAGCAAAATGTTAGCATTAATGTTTTATAATTATCATTAAACAGTGATGCTGCATGTACAATATGGCTTACTCTTTTACTAACTCATCTATATTACAATGAACTATATCACATTTTGTATGGTTCACAGAGTTATGACTATGAAGAGTTACATGATACTGTATCACTGTAATTGAGAGCATCTCCAAGAAAGAGCCACATCAACTCTCCCATAATTTTTATTCCAGAAATCCCCACTCTTATCCAAATTATTTGGATCTAGCCATTATGTAGGTTATTTGAACAACATTTAATATTAACAGCCATTTATAAATTAGTAAGAGACAGTTTAATTGTGTCTTGGACTATGATGAAATCCTAAAGTGATGAGTAGCAGAGTTAAGTCTAAGAATGGGAAACAAACCATAGTAGGATCCCAAAGGAAAAGCTGAGAGAGAAATGTGGTGCAGGGTTCCTAGGGGTGGGAGCGCAAGCAGGGAGAGAGTAAAAAAATGCAGGTGGATATCAAAGGAAGATGATAAGCTTCCTACGAATTCTGTTACAGAGCCATTCCCTTAGTCTAGAACCATAAATAATAATTCATTATATACATGTTAAATACATAGTTTCTTTCTCTAAGGAAATAGATGAAATTCCCTTGAAAAACACTTAAAATATTAATGCTTCTGTTTGATTCATTTTGAATTAAATAGATTTTCTGTGTGCTTTTAGAAGTATACAGTATTCCATCGTACAGCAAAGTAGAAATGAATTGACAAAAGCAACTTCAAAATCAATCTTGTCACTCTGTAATATTTTGACATATCTATAAACATCATCAAAAATTTACAATAGAAGAATGACTCATAGTCCTAAAAACATAAATCTGGAAAACAGTACACAAAAGTTTTACATTTCTAACCAGTATAATTAGAAGATTTATTTTTGACTTTATTCAGAATGTGAGAAAATAAAAATGAGCTTGTGATTCTATAAGATGTGCTGGTTCTTTAGAGACCTAAAGAAACCTGGAGAAAGGGAGGGTTAGATGCCACAACTGTAAGCTAAGGTGACAAAGAGCTAATGGCCGTCCTTTTTCCTACATTGACTGTATAGATTAGTGTTTGCCCCCTTGCTTTTCAAAAAGGAGCAGATGTCCTTTAAGGCAGCAAAGGCAATGGGGGCAATACTATGACTGAGTCCATGTGGCACGGGATTGGTGGGACAGAAAACAGCCAGTGCACACAGACTATCTAGCCTGATGCTGCCACTTCCCCTATACCTCACACCTTTTAAGCAGTAAAATTACAATTGAGTGAGGTAATCTTTTGCGAAAAGCAGTTTTTAGGTTATGTATAATGTGGGCTGCCCTGAAGGAAACTGTGGGTTAGCCTTAAAGGGTTGAGCCCTTGTTTGACATATCTGAAACTCACTAAACTCAGGGAGGACTCTTTTCAGTGAGTTATCCTGTGCAAAAAATGGGTATTTAGGTTCATTATAAGGGCCATTGACGAATATAATCTTGCGATTCGTAGATAAAACAAAATCCAGAAATACATTGCTTATGAGAGATGCATTTAAAACAACAACAAAGAGAGTATTAGTTATTTTTTCTATTTCTTGTTTGTTTGTTTTATTTTGGGGGTTGATATAGGAGCAGAAAATGATATCCTAGACAGACATCAAGACACTTAAAACAGCAGTATTTATATCTGACAAATCCAAACATGATATTAAAGATATTAGGCAAAAAAGAGAGGTTCTAATTAATAAAAATAACACATTAGTACCTAAACAAATGTCTCAACATAAATTACTAGCCATTGCCCTAATAATATCGAATGTACTTTTTTTTAGCATGTAAGGTGGTTATTTTGATGTGCCAACTAGGTTAGGCTATAGTCCCCAGTTATTTCAACTAAACACTAATCTAAGCATTGCTGTGGAGACATTTTGTAGATGTAATTAAAATCAATAATAAGTAAAGGATATTATCCCAGATAATCTGGGTGGGCCCAACAACAATTATTTTAAAACAGTGCTGAGGCCACCCTGAAGAAGAAATTATACCTGTGGACAGTAGCTTCAGCTTTTGCCCATGTGTTCCAGACTACCTGTTCTGGTAGGCTGCTCTAGGGATTACAAACCGGCCTACCCAGGCTCCATGACTGCATAAGCAAAGTTCTTACAATGAGTCCTAAATAATTATCTCCTACTACTACCGCTTCTCTAATTGAACTCTAATATGGTATACATGAACCATTAGTAAAAATGAACTATTAACTAGGCCACGATCCAAAGAATCTATATCAGGAAAGCATTATTCTCTAACCCCAACCCAATATAATTAGAAATACATAACATCTATAGGCTAAAGTCCCTATAGAATTGTGAATTAAAATCTATACCATGGACAAAGACCAATAACATGGTTAAAATGGATGAAAAATAAAGCTAATACAAATAAAGAAGGAAAAGGGGGAAATCATTACAAATAAAGTAGATTTTAAAAATTAAGATAATGCTTTTTAACAGCTGTATTTGCAAATAAAACCCTAGTTGACTTGGTTAATATATTAGTATTTCCAGATACTAATGGTAGTCAAATTGTTTTAAAAGCCATTTGACCCAAAAAACTAAGTACTTCCTTTTCCCTGAGAGGCTTCTCTGTGTGTTTCAAATAGGACACAAATTTGGCAAAGTCTATGTCTATTCTGACAGATTCATCTTGTTCCTTTTATTCACACTCCATGACACCGATCTTCCAAACTTGCTCTTACCTACTCCTTGCCTATCCCCAAATTCTTTTACAGTATCCATGAATCAGAGTAAATCTGTTTCTTTGACCCTGTCTCCATCTAGGCAAACTGGACAACCAAATGCATGGTTAAAAGTATTTTTCACTGGGTGGGTGAGGGAAGGAGTATGGGAAGGGTTGTGGGTGCAGAGGGGGCAGGTATTCTTTTTCCCACCCTGTCTTTCAAGGTCAAAGCCAACTCAGTGCATGTTCTAATGCTAAAAAAGTCCCTATTGTTACTGCCAACATATAGCATAAAACCATTTGTTAAAACAAACAAACAAACAAACAAACAAAAAATATTTTTTTTTTAATTTCACCAAGTAGACATAGGGAGCTTCTAAGTAACATTTGTAAAATGTAGATGTTAGTGGAAGGAGAAATACAAGCAACAAAAATGATGCTTTGGTAATTTGACCTGTTTGCTCACATCTTCCACTAGCACTTGATGATGTTGAACAACTATATACTTAAAAATTTGGTTAAAATAATCACAAAATGTCTAATTTGTGATGGGAAGCTTGGATTACAATGTCACTTGGTGTTCCAAGGTCAATCCACCAGTTCCCTATCAGGGCCCATTGGTAAAGAAGAATGTTTATTTACAGGATTACATGAATTCTCTCCAAATCCCTAAATGCCATAGACCAGGGATAAACAAATTTTTTTGTAAAGAGACAAACAGTTAATATTTTAGACTTTGAAGACCATATAAATTCTGTCACAACTACTTAACTCTACCATTGTCATGAAAAAGCAGATATAGACAATATGGAATCAAATGAGTGTGCTCCAGTAAAAATTTGTGTATGAAAGCAGATGATGGACTGGATTTGGTCAGCAGGTTGTAATTTTCCAACCAATGCCATAAATACTTAAAACACATTTGGATCTACTTCCATACAAATGGAAGGCAGCTTGCACTACAGTCTCAACTCACTGCAGAGTGCTCCCTTATTCTTGGTCTCCCAAAACTGCAAGTTTTACAGGCTACTTGGTAACCAACTCAAACAGCATATTCAGATATTTACATGTTTTTTTAAAAAAAAAATTTTTTTTTTTAAAAAAATCCAAATTCCCGCTAGACATTGGGATTCTAGCTATCTTCTATCTATCTATCTATCTGTCTATCTATCTATCTATCTATAAGCTATCCGTTCTGTTTCTCTGCAGAATTTTGACTAATGTAACATATATAGGGGGAAAATATTTGCCAGAAAAAATGGTTGCGTACCAAATTCCAGGAAATAATTTTTTGTCCAGGTCAGAATCTTGAATAGCAGCTGCAAGGTAAAATTACGATAATGTACATACATTCAAAGGACGATCAAGTAAAATACACAAGGAAGTTATGGGTGGTGGTATTTCTTTCTGAAACTCCTCTAAGAATGGAATTTTGTCTTTGGTTTACAATTTTGAAAGGTGAGTCAATATCCACAGGCTACTAAGTTGCCTCTCCTATCAAAGAAGCTGTCCTTTATCGTTGGTGAGCAATGTTCAAATGATGAAAATTTTACATAAGGAAATAGATGCAGAGTTCCAAAGTAACATATTAACAAAATAGAATCAACAATGAATTTAGAAAATAAAATACTGTAACAAAGTGGATTTTATCACAAAAATGTAAGAGTGATTTATTATCAAAAATTTGTCTGTGAAATCACTCTATTAATGTACTTAAGACAAAATTTTCAAGTGCTATAAAAAAAGCACTTCGTGAATTCTGTTTGACTAAACTAAAAATAGAAAGAAACTTATTTAATTTGAAAAATCTATAACAAAATATTTCATAAGGGAAAAATGTTTTTCCCTATCTAATGTTTTTCCCTATCTAATTTCTAACTATGAAAGATCTGAGATTTTCGCCTGGAACAGTATCATGGAAGCTGGTAAAACAAATGAAATTCTTAGATCAGATACAGGGAACTTTATTAGTCACAGTACAGCAAGCACTATGAGCATCAGCATTTTGTGTCAGTATCTGTATATTCTAGTCCCACAGGGACAATGGAATGGGCATAGAAGTATACTTTTACACATGCAGTGGGCTATGTTATAGGTGAAAAGCCCTGAACTTGGGAATCCAAGACTTTACTCCATCATGAGACAATATCTTTATACTGGACAATAGGACTGCGCCCTATACTTTGGAGAAAGATTCTATCTCTGTCTTCTAAGTCTCTATGGAAGTAAACTCACTCTTTGCTCCCAAAATCACTACTTCTAACTTCCACATCTCTAACCACCCCGGTCTTCTGGAAAAGTAGAGCGGATGAACGCAATCCTAAAAAACTTCTCACCAAATAGTCCATGCAAACTCACAGTGATTGGCTTTCACTTTTGCCCTTGCCTCTTTTTAAAGTCAGGGTGATTCCCTGCAAGCCCCTTATGATCAGTTCTTTTGAGGCTGTGTATGGGCGTCCTTTTTCTCTCTCTTCCCCAAGTATACAGGAGTTCCCCAAATTTCCGCCATCTCTAGCCACTCCTTTACTTCAAGGCTTTTGGTTTCACCTTTGGGAACATACCCAGTCACACCTCCTGGCTCCCCACTCTGTCCAGACACTGTCTATCCTACCACCTGGAGATTGGGCCAAGGTTAAAACTTCAGCAGATCCTCTTAAATCCAAATAGGAGGGTTCATGCCAAGTCATTCTGGCCACACCCACAGCTGCCAAATTAAAGGGATGCCCCACTGGTATCACTTCTCTTTCTTAAAAAGGGCACCAGACCCACAGAACACGGACTCGAGCCCTCAAGATTCAGACCCCCTATTTTCTTGTTCCAATACAGGACCTACCTCACGAAGAAATGGCAAAGTCCCATGTGCCTCCCTGACATATTGGGAGAACCAAACATGGGTAGTTCTGCATGAGCCTTATGTCTCTCTCTCCTCACCTTTGAAAATTTTTTTGAGAGATCTTCTTAGTCATTGGTCATAGTACTCACCCTATCACGGTGATAATCTCCCTTAGAATTATCAGTAATATCTCCCACAATAATATCTCCCTTAGAATTCATTTCACTGGTAGAGGAGCTATGTGTGTGAGGCACTTTTTCTGGATACTCTACCTCCAATTCCTCTTTTTCTCTCTTTCCTCCCTATTCCTACTTTTCCCTCAACACTTCCCCCTCACTTAAATGCTACCATCTCCCTTGTGGGCTCTCTGCTGAAAAAACACAATTCACCTGTAAAGCTTCCATGCTGGATATGCCTTCACCTCTCCCAAACAGCCTTTCTCACCATGCCCGTCCCTTTTGATAAATGGGTGACAGTGAGAGGGGGCATATACTTTAGAGAAATCCATCATGAGGCCTACACAGCCCAAGGCTCCTTCTGGTCCAGGGCTATCCCCATCAGCACCTCAGCTCAGCATCAGGTCAATGGCCTTCAGGATGATCTTACTGCTATGAAACCCACTCAACAATTAGTCCAGGGACCAACTCAAACAGGACTGACCATAACTTTTCAAGCCCATCTTTGTATATCTAAACAGCCCTTTGTACAATCCACTCCACTGGAGACCTTCCCTGAGGGAAGCCGCAATAGTACCATCACCATATCCCCACCCTGGTCACATAGAGACTGGCAGCCTCCATATAGGAAAACATATTGCCGACATGATCAGACTGGACTTAATGACTTCCCTACCTTTTCTGGAATAGCAGCCTCCATTAGTCAGATTAATCAGAGCAGCTGCCAGAGTGGAATACTTATAGGACAATTAACCAGACACAAAGATGGTGTAGGACCAAGGAGTAGATATTTCTCAGAGCCCATTCTCCATGGGTCTCTCATGTTTCATGTTTCTGTGTATCTCCTGAAAGAAAACTGTGACTGTCTATTTTCAAGATTATTTTTAAAGGATAATAATACAAGGAGCCTTGTGTTGAGGTAAAAGGTGAATATGAGTGGTGAGAAAGTGTTGAAGAGCAACCAGGCCTGCATGGAAGAGAGAGTGAAGGTGTCTGAGGAAAGGGAGGGCAGATTTATCAGGGAGGACTGGCTAATGATCCTTATAACAATATGGATTTAAAGAATGCGTTCCCTCCTCCTTGAGCTTTTTCATTTGGAGTTGAGTGTATTGTGGATTGTCTTCACCCATCAGAGGGAAAACATAATGAGGGATAGCCTGATGTGAGGAGACCTGTTTGGCCCCAAAATCAGCCTCTGGGTTGCCTGTGGAAGTACAGTTTAGGTCCTTTTGGTGGCCCTTACAATGGATGAGGGAGACTTGATGGGGAGTAAGGCAGCCTGGAGGAGGCAATTAATTAATTTGCCATTAATGACAGGAGAGCCTTTTGCCATTAGAAAACCCTGTTCTGTCCATATTTGGACATTGGAATGTAGAATGTTACATGCGTATTTAAAGTCTGTATGGATGTTAACCTTCCTCCTTTTGGCCAAGGTCAGAGCCCGCATTAAGGCAATTAGTTCTTCTTATTGGGAAGTTGTCCCAAGGGGCAAAGGGGATGTTTCAATAATCTGTCTTGGTGGAAATTGTTGCACTGTGTCGGGGTCCTGGAAGGCCTGGACAATGGCGTAGCCCACTGAAAGAGGAGCTGTTTTAGTAGCATTGCCATCTATGAACCAGTCAAGGGCAACTGATATGGGGTTGGTGACAATGTGGTGAAAAGGAGAAAGGGAGTCATTGATAATATCGGAACAAGAGTGAAAGTCTTCAGGGTCGATTGACTGATTAGAAGGTATAAGAGTGGCCGGGTTAGGTGGTGAGCAGCATTGGAAAGAAATGGAGGGCTGTAACAGGGTGGCATGAAGAGCTTGAATTCCAGAAGGAGAGAGAGAAGAAAGAGCTCTGTGATTTAACATATCCTGGAGGTTGTGGGAGGAAAAATCTACTAGGGGCTCATAGAAAGTCATCTTTTGCACTTCTGAGATAAGGAGAGAAGCAGTGGATAGTACCTTCAAGCAGAGTGGCCATCCCTGGTAAATGGGGTCTAATTGTTTAGAAAAATAAGCAATTGGTAGTACAGAATCTCTTATAGGCTCAGCCAGGAGGCCCAGGGCCAGGTTTTGGGAGCTGTGTAGATATAAATGGAAGAGCCTGGAAGGATTTGAAAGCCCCAATGTTGGGGCTTGTTGTAGAGCCTGTTTTAGGGTCTTGATGGATGTACATATATCAGGGGTAAGGGGAAGGTGTTCATCTAAGTTTCCCTTTGTAGCATTGTATAAAGGTTTGGCAAATAAAGCAAAATTGGGGATTCATATATGAAAATACCCTGTGAGGCCAAGAAAGGAGAGGAGACCTCTTTTTTTTTGAGACAGTCTCACTCTGTCATCTTGGCTAGAGTGCCATGGCATCAGCCTAGCTCACAGCAACCTCAAACTCTTGGGTTCAAGCAATCCTCCTGCCTTAGCCTCCCAAGTAACTGGGACTACAGGCATGCACCACCATGCTGGCTAATTTTTTCTATATATTTTCAGTTGTCCAGCTAATTTCTTTCATTTCTTTTTTTTTTTTTTTTTTTAGTAGAAACGGGGTCTCACTCTTGCTCAGGCTCGTCTCGAACTCCTGAGCTCAAATGATCCACCCATCTCGGCCTCCCAGAGTGCTAGGATTACTGGCGTGAGCCACTGTGCCTGGCCATGAGAAGAGATCTCTTTTCGTGTCAGGCAGAGGTATATTTTCATCTGCCTCTTTTCACTCTTTCCGGATTTCCCAGAGTTGGGGCAATACTAAAAGCCTGAGGTAGTGTACTTTGGGAGACAAGAATTGGACCCTGTTCTGAGAGACCCAGTATCCGCACTGGGCCAAGAAATTGAGAAGGAAAATAGTTTTATTCCAGCATTCTTGCTGGGAAGGACTGCAGAGGAGGAGGTCATCTACATATTGTAACAGAGAGCTAGGGGCTGGGGCAAAGTGGGCCAAGTCAGCCTGTAAAGCTTGACCAATATAATGGGGGCTGTCTCTGAACCCTTTAGGTAGAACTGTCTAGATCAATTGTTGGGACACATGTGAGTTGGGATGTGTCCAAGTAAATGTGAATAAAGGTTGAGAATCTCTGTGGACGGGGATGGAAAAGAAGGCATCTTTTAAATCAAGAACAGACAAAAGAGTGGCAGAAGAGGGTATTTGTGAAAGGAGGGTATGGGATTAGGCACCCACCGGGTATACTGGAATCACCACCATATTCACTTGACAGAGGTCCTGAACTAGATGGTAGGAGCCACTTGGTTTTTTGACAGGAATAATGGGGGTGTTATGAGGAGAGTGAATAGGGGTAAGGATATCCTCAGAGAGGAGGCAAGAAATAATAGGTTTTATGCACCTCAGTCCTTGTGGACTAGGGCGTATTGGGGGACATACACGTAGCAACTGGGTTCCTTCAGGAAAACTCGGACAGGGTCATGATGACAGGCTACGACAAGATGGTCAGTGTCCCAGACTGATGGGTCAACTTCTGAAAGTAGTGTCTACTCACTTTTTGGAAGGAGGAGGAAGCTCTTGGCAAAGAAGCAAGTGCAGGGATGGATTGTATTATGGGAAATGAATTTGTTCCCCTAGTTTATGGAGGAGATCCCTTCCCAGTAAGGAAGTGGGACAATGGGGAAAAACTACAAAAGAATGGATACAAGTGGTATTGAAAAAGGCACAATAAAGAGGGGAAGTTTCAAGTGGGGTTTCCTTGATGCCCTTCATGTCAATTACAGAGATGAAGGTGCAGTGCATCGAGTCATGAAATTCAGTTAGAACAGATAAACTTGCCCCTATATCCAGAAGAAACGAAAAAGTCTTACCAGATACAGTCCTGATTATCCGAGGCTCGGTGGACACGCCAGACATGGGGGCTGATGAGCCCGGGCAGCTTCAAGAGGGAGGACAGCTCATTAGGCGGAGGTCTGGGGGCCTCAGACGGTGCACTTGGGCAGGGAGGGCATCCCTGTTGAGAGCAGTCCATCTTTCAGTGGCCCCATTGGCCGCACAACGGACACGGCTTAGAGGGTGGACTAGGATTAAGACAAGCTTTAGCTCAGCGTCCAGATGTGCCACATCAAAAACAAATGTTTGGGGTTTCGGGGGGATTTCTTTTGCAAGAGCTGTCTCAAGCCGGATTTTGGACAGAGGCAAGCATCTGGTATTTTAAGTGGAGATACTTTTATTTTGGGCCTAATGTTCCTCCTCCCTATTGTTAAAAACTTTAAAGGCCATTTCAAGGAGTTCTGTCCGTGAGGTCTGGGGCCCTCTCTCTAGTTTTTTTAATTTTTTTCAGATGCCAGGGCCAGACTGAGAGATAAAATGAAGGTGTGAGAGAGTCTGCTCTTCCATGGATTCCGAGTTTAAATTGATATGTTTCATTAAGGCCTCTGTCAAGCAAGATAAAAAGAGAGCAGGGTTTTCCTGTGGCCCGTGTGACCTCTAATCTTACCTCAGTTTACAGTCTTATGGGCATTTTTAGCCACACCTGCTAAGAGGCAGGTCACCATGTGATTTCATGATCAGAGGCCGGGGTCACCCCGGGGATAGGTCCAATTAGGTTCTTGGGAGGGAACGGCCTGGAAGTTGGAAGCCCAGGGCAATTTTATCATCCATAACCATCTTGGCCAGTGAGCAGAGGCTGACCTGAATACCCTCTGGGGCTGAGGTTTACAGTCAGACTAACCCTGTAGTTCATCGGCGTGAGCTTCGGCTGAACACCACCTGAGTTACTTTTCTTCCGGTGTTAGCGTGGAAATTAGAGTGACATGTAAGTCATGCCAAGTTAAGTTAAAGGTTCGGGTGAGAAATAAGAACTCTTGCCTATATTGTGTGGGGTTTTCTGAGGAGAAACCCAGTTGCTTTTTGATCTGGGAAAGGTCAGCCATGGTAAAAGGGACAAGGACTTGCGCAATACCTTCTATTGCCCACTACTTCCCAGAGGGGAAAAAGATGTGAGGGACTGGAATCCGGGCCAAGTCCCCTCTTTAGGGCCCCTTATGGAGGGAGACAGGCAGGAAGGGAGTGCGGTGTGGTGGTGTCAGGAGACGGTGGTGTGAGAGAGGAATGGGGAGGTGACACGCGGGAAGTAGAGCGTCCTGTGCATAAGGAGGGATTTCATCGGCAGCAGCGAAGTACGGACTAGAATGAGGGTTTTCTCCCAATAAAAGAGCTTGGTGAGGGAAGCAATCCTGGTACAAGGACGGGCGCGAGCGGAGACAGGAAAAAGCCTACACACAGGGGACTTCTGACCATTTTTCATTCCTATTTAGGAGACTGTCCAGATCACGAAGGTTCAGATAATCAAAAGGTGCCACTTTCCAGCCAGCGGTTGCTGTTATCCAATCTATATTGGGGCCATGCCCTATTACAAAAGAAAATGAGTTGTTTCTTTTTAGGGTCGCCCTGTAGGCCCAGTTTGGAAAGGTTAAGAAGAAAAACGCCCCAAAGCGGAAGATGGCGGAACGGCAGAGGCGCCCCATCCCATGGTGAAGTTAGCAGAAGGTCTCTCACTGACTCCGACAGGTGTCGCCTTCAGAGGAGCGAGAGCCAGAAATGAACCTCCCGAAAAGAGGTGACAGGAGGCGGCTGAGAATCAGGCGTCCCCAAGTTCTCAAGCCGCGACCAAGGGTCCCGAAAATTTCCCGGGAATATAGGGACTGCCGAATCCCGCCTCCCAGGTACTGTGGGACACGACGTAGACCCGCGCTCAGGCGAGTCCTTCGGCTGCTGGATGTTTGAGAAGGAATCCGCAAATGGCCTCTCCCCGCTGAAGCCAGGAAAGCGAAAGAGAAGGAGGAGAGACGAGAAGAGTCCGGAAACCTCGTGGCAACTGGCAGGTCAGTGTAAACCCCTGACTGGGACCTGGGCCGGAAGGAACTGCTCCGAGAGCTGAGGCGACGGCCTTGGCGCGTAGAGGCCGAGGGTCCGGAAATGAAAAAGGCGAGCGCCATTCGGCGGGGTGGCCGGACGCTCCGGGGGCCAGGAGTAAGCCCAGAGGAGCTGCCGCAGCCCACTGCTTCCTGGTCGCAAAGAGGTCGGCTCCTGATGCCCATCCTGGGTTTTGGCATCAAAATGTGAGGTAAAGTGAGAAAAGAATAGAGGCAAGAGACGGCTTTGGCGGGGCAGGTTTTCATAAGGACACCTGAGAAGGGCCTGACTGAGAGGCAGAAGCTCCGGCTCTTACAGGCTGCGAGTCTTTAAGGGCTTCCAGAGGGGCGCTACAGCGGTCGAGGGGGTGGAAGCCTTTTTGGTGGTTTTTCTTAGTTTTCCGCGGGCAACAGATGCTTATCTTCTGGGAGGGAATGTTGATAATGGCAGCGCTCGGGAAGAAGCAGATGGCGGTTGTCCTTTTGTGTCCCGGTCCCTCGGTTTCCTAATATGTTTGAAAATATTTTGTAATTATTTATCAGGTAAAAGTCACCAAGTTTTTTGAAAGAAGGGAACATTGAAAGTTAATACTTTGCTTTCACACATATGGTTCCTGAAGTACAGTTGCAAAAAGAGAATAATGTTTGCAATTTTCATCTTCTCAAGTGACTTAGAGCGATCACAAGTTGATAGTGCCCCTCGCATCGCCTCCTGGCCACTGGCAGGCATTAGATTCCAGCTCTTGTTTTTAAAGTAACTACCTAAGTGTATTCAATCCACACTGCCTTGTTTGTTCGCACCACCTTCTGGGTGCCATTCATTTACCTCATGAAATTACTGAGCAGTGTGTATACGATTGGAAATAAGGAAAATACCCAAAGGTGTTGATAGGCGTTTTTCTCTGTGATTCAGGGCCTCCCTGCCTCAGCAGACACAACTCAATTGCCTCTCGAATGGTGATAGAAGGCATATTGCACCATCGTGGGGACAATGACTCTTCCTCTGCCTGTATGAAGGAGAATGATAAATAACCAAAATACCATTTGGACAGCTTGTTTCCATCTTCTCTGGCTGCCCAGCCTGTAAATATTCATTAACCTGTAGCGCAGCAAGGAATCCTTATACTCCCAACATCCATACCATCACTTGGGTGAAGGCATACACTCCTAAATCTCCGGGACTCTTCTCATATCACCGAACCTACCTCACAGCATCCTTGTTCTTCCTCTTCCATAAAGTCCTATCTCTGACAGAGCCCTATCCTCACTGGCAAACTGTCAGCGAGTATGAAGGATCTGATATTTTTACCCTATGGATAAGTTTATAAATTAATCTGCCACATTTACAGGAATGCTGGTAGGAGATATGTATCTTCTGAGTCAGAGAGAAAGGTCTTCATTCTTCATGGTACAATAAGTAACAGCTTGCATCTGTTCAACTGTTCCCCAAGACCCATGGAACAACACAGATGGGCTTGTATGGATATGTGTTCATATAATTAGTTGCATTACAGGACAAGAATCACAGGCTTACAGAGCTACAAATCTTTACAATGGGTAGTTAGTATGTCTACCTTTTGCTTCAGATTGAGACATCATTTTATTATATGGAAAATAAGAATGTCTGAACTTTGTTTCAGTGGGAGACACAATCTCTATCTTTTAGCATTGTTTGCTATGCAGACATCCTTGAAATTAGAGTATAGAACAAAGGGCCTCACTTTGCAAGACATGCAAAAATAATAGAAACTCATGGAGAATTTTCTCACAACAGTAGAAACAAGACAACCATGTTTATTATCACCATAAATATTTTCATGATTGTAATGAATATAATAGAAAAATTTACTGTAATATTTGGAAAAGGAGAGAGAATTATTATTTGAAAATGAGATTGTTACTTAAGTAACCTTAAGTATAATGATATTTATCATTTTGTATGATATAATAAATATGATATATTACTTATCATATTTAAAATATTATGACTTAAATGGAGAATCAAATATAATCAACCAAAGCCTGTGGCTATAATAAGGGTATTCAGTTAAAGTATTGGATCCAGGGGGAACATATGTTTTACTCAATTCTGTGCATCCGTGATTTAAAAGAATATAAACAGACAAACAAGAAACAATAAGCTATGGGAAGAAGTCCAGTAAGGCTCTGAACATTCCTGCACATTTTCTATGAATATAACAAATAGTAATATTTGTCTGTGTCCTGATACTGAGTAGTTTCTATAGCTGTTTGCACAGTTAAATAATTAATTCAAAGCAATTACAGCATGAATGTCATGTGTAATATCATGAATATATCTGATTGCTTGTTTCCAGCGAAGTGAGTTCAGGCTTCTTTGCTGTTTGCTGTAAAAGATACTAAGACCTTGGCCCTGTTTTTCTCAGCTGTGGCACAACCCAGGATATTCATGTCCCCTCCTTCTGGGTCCATTGTGTGGCTCATAAAACTCCAGGTTACTGAAATCAGCACACCTACCCTGATGTTTCTGCTGTTGTGCTGTGAGTAATAACATCTTGCTCTTCTTCATTATGTCTCACCTCGTCTATATGCTAGAGATTTTAGTCCCTCCCTTACACAATGAGAGAGAGAGAGGAGAGAGAGAGGAAGAGAGAGAAGAATAAGAAGAAAAGGGAAAATAGAAAAAATTGTAGCAACTATATAGTTTCTATGATGAAATACAATTTTATATGATAAAGTGCATAAAATTTTCATATTTTATAGTAGTAAAAGACAATCATACCATATGTCATAATGGACAATAGGAAGCTTTCATTCTGACATACAAAATTTCCACTGAATTCATCAATATGCAAATATTAATAAAATGTCTTATTTTTTCCATCTGTCTAATTCAGGGGAGCTGATTATTTTTATTTCTTATAGCTGCCAAATCTTCAAATATTTTATTTACCAAAACAACACTAATTTTCCTGAAATTTAACAAATCTATGTTTAAGGAACCTGCCCAGCTGCTGAGGAATTAAGACCAGAAATTAATACTTACTCAATTATTTATGCTTCAACCCCTATTATTTTCGTTGTCCTTTCCAGACCATATTAGTTCATTTGTTTTCTTATGTGTCTATCAGAATCAAGGTTCTATCAGTTGGCTGTCTTAATACCCAAACAATATAGACAAGAAAGGAGGTGCAGTGTCAGTTGCTTTGACGGTAGCATGACACCCAATAATGGCATACATACATCCTAATCCTAACAATTTTCATTATTTCCTTTTTTTCAAAATATAATTTTGCCCATGATTAATCCAGATAATCCTTAGAATTCCTTTATAACTGGCATTAAAGAAAGAGCAAGTGGGGGAATTTTCTATTGGAATTCTGGTTCCTCACACTACAAAGGAAATTTCTTCTTTTGTAATTTGGGGGAAAAATCTCAATCTGTCATGGAAGGCAACAACTCTTATGTTTTACTGAATGTATAATCAAATGACTTTGCACTATAAAACATAAATATTTTTTCTGATATCAAACATATAGTAAACATATCGAAGACAGGATTAGAGGTTTGATAAAAATGAAGTCTCTAAAATGTGAATGTTAAAGAAATTCAAATTTACTTTCAAAAACTTGAAGGAAACACACTCAGCAAAGAATATCCAATATAACTGAGTGTAACTTTGTCTCAATGATCTCAAGTAGGTTCTTATGAGAAAAACACTTAGGTTGGTGACAATGGTGTCAGACCCCAAGTGGGGGCTTATGAAAACTCTCATATTTCCCCAAAACATCACCTGAATACCAGTATAAGTATAGCCTTTAAGATTACAAACATTGCTTTTGCAAGTGTGTAATGATAAACAATGTGTAGGCCTGCAGAGCAGTCATCTCAAGGTATGCCAAAACATACCATCCTAGACATTTGAAGGGCTGATGTCAAGTATGTAAATAACCCTGAAACGAGACAACAAAAACATATTCAGTATAATGTGAGGTATTTTCAAGTATTTATCATTTCTTTTTGTAACTTAGGTAACTTTCCCTTCCTCAAAAAATTTGATTTTGGGGGGTTAAGTTTCAAGAGGAAAATGGATAATCATAAAGACTTTTGTTATAAAATCTAAGAATATATATGATTCAGATGACTTAATGTTATTATTATGGAATCCTTTTACTGTGTTATAATACAGTTGTACTTTTAGAGGTTTCAGAGATGCATAAAACAATTTTATCAATTTTTGCTAATATTTACTGAGTACTTATCGTGTACTATTCTCTATTAATAGCAAGACACATTATATTTATTATATTACTGAACACTCACTAGAATATTTCCACATCATATTATAGATTAAGGACCTAAAGCTGAGAGATATAAATTTTTTTTGCTATTTCATTGCTAATATGCACTGAATCTAAGCCATTATTTGATTCCAAAATCCTTGCATATTAACAAGTATACATATAATTCTCATAGTAAATGGACTCTGTTGCTGTGCGTTTAAAATAATTTATTTTTATAATTTTCTATTTTTAAACTATTATACTTCAAGTTAATGCACATATGTGTGTACAATTATGGATATACACATATATAATACATACATTTATACACACACAGTCACACATATGCATGCATGTGTGTTTGCATATGCTTATGTTTATATATATATAGACATATACACGATTTTACAGTTGTATGTAAACCTGCTCATTCTGTTTAGTGTTAGAAAGGTAAATAAAGCTTGTTTATGAAATTCTCGGACTACAGAAATTTTATTTCCAAGCTCTAAAATGTATGATTAGAGTATGCAGGTAGTACAAGCAGAACAAACAGCAGCTGAAATTTTTGAACTAATATCTTCACAACTGTACTCCAGTATGTTCAGATTTTAAAAGTCTTCCATTTAAATAGATACAATATTTTTATAGACAACAGAGTTCATGAAAAATCATCTTCTAAAATAAACTTTAGTTCTACTCAGCTACAAAAAACAATGGTGACCTAGCATCTCTTATATTATCCTGGATAGAGCAGGAGCCCATTCTACTAAGTGAAGTGTCACAAGAATGGGAAAACAAGCACCACATGTACTCACCAGCAAATTGGTATTAACTGATCAATACTTATGTGCACATATAGTAGTAACATTCATCAGGTGTCAGGCAAGTGGGAGGAAGGGATGGGTATATTTACACCTTTATATGGTGCAGTGCACACCATCTGGCGGATGGACATTCTTGAAGCTCTGACTCAGGTGAGACAAAGGCGATATAAACATTCGTACCCCCGTAATATGTTGAAATAAAAAATAAATAAATAAATAACACACACACACACACACACACACACACACACACACAAAATAAAATAAAATAAACTTCAGAGAAATGGCTGGTCATGGTACAAAGAGAAAATTTTTGGAAAGTATGTTCACCCCTCAATAGTTTTAACCTCAAGATATTATGAATTATATTGTAGTAGGATAAATGGAATATCAGACATTTTTATACTAGTGATTTTCTAAATATAGGTACAAATATTTTTTAAATCTAGTTTTTTTTAATTATGATGAGGTTTCTCCTGAATATACTTCAAAATTTTATATAAGCAAATGAATAAATTTGAAAAACTTTTCATAAATCTATTTATTGGTATTGCCAAGAGTATAGCCTATTTTATAGAAGTTTTCTTAAAGAGACAAATGCTACTTTCTCACGTAGTTAAAAAAGGTGTTCATCACTATTTGACATGCAGATGTTGTGAAATAAATGTACTTTCAAAGATCTTGAATTCTTTTGAAGTTCTTGAATTCAATTTCCTCCTGATGGTAGCTTTCAAGTTATTTTCCTGGTAACTTTTGTGGGTCTACTGATAGCATTGTAGAAATGCTAATACAGACACATTTACCAAGTGACAGATGGTAACACAGACCCAATTGGCAGAGTGCAGTAATGTTAACTGTCAGAAGTGAGAAACAAGGCACATGAGGGAGCCCTGTTTTACACATACACACACACACACACACACACACACACACATGTGCACACATGCACACACTACACTATAATTCAAGTCAAATATCATTCCTAAGACTTAAAGGGTATTAGAACATAAACAATATTCCAAAGAGCTCCCTATAAGAGATAATTTCTTGTAATAGCCTCCAAGATGATTTTAGGATAATAGAAATGGTTCTAACAACAACTTCACAAAACTTATAGGCACTGTTAATATATGTTTTCCTCAACCATCATAATTCACTAAAACTGTGCTAGGATAGAAAGCAAAAACTTCCATGAACTTCTAAATAAATACTTTATGACTGATTTCAAACCCTATCTCAAGAGGTGAGTATGAGTGCTATTGGTATAGAAAATCAAAGGCTTAAGATTTTACATATAAAGTCAGAATATTTTAAACTTAAATATAGCTATTAGAATTCAGAGAAGAAAACCCAACTGATGTGTTGTACATTATGCTATTTTAAGACTTCATTTTGAAATGTATATGCTTTAATAAGTCAGCAGAAAAGTTGGAACCTGCAAAGGAGATAAGAGTCTTATAAAAAGCCATCAGAAGACAGAGGAAAAAGAAGCCTTCAGACCTCCTCCAGTTCACATATTTCAGTTCTAGAAAATGTCAAACCTCTCTTCTGTATGTCTTTTTATGGACTAGGTTACACTTGGCATGAATTTTATATAATGATTCTGAGGATAATCTCCATATTATGCCCAACTCATAATTCACTCTGTTAAAAATAACAAGCAGATCAATGAATTTCACAATAACTCCTGAGAAGCTTTGTATTTTCATCTTTCCTGTTTTATTCAGTTAAATCACAGTGGAAAATATAAAATGTGTGTCTTAGATTCCATGTCTAAAATTCACTTTCATAGCTCAAAAAATGTTTCTGTTGGACTTGGAGGCATTACAATTCCAGTGATGATGTCCAAGTTAAATGCAAATTCATGTATATTTTGGGTGGTTAATGTATTTCTAAGTATGGTCAAATCAAGAGGGTCCAGCGTCTCTTTTAGTAACTAAGAAGGAATTCTGGGATTTGCATTTAAAAAAACTTATTTTGATTAGATAGTGGACAGAACAAAAGAACCTTGGCTTTCTCCTCAACCCACACTAAAATGACAGTAAAAGAGTTTTTAAAGCATACATACGTAAGTACAAAGAGAACAGGAGATAGGATGCTAGCAACAAATTTTAAAAATTGTAAGCTAAAGAATAGATGGTAGCTTATTGAGCAGAATCAGGAATTTATTTTTAACTAAGATTGCAATGTTTTCAAATGCAAATACAGAATGGCAGTTAAATTTGAATCTCAGATAAACAATAAATTCTTCGTTTGGAATAATATTATGTTCAGATTTAACTGAGAGTCCTGTATCTTATCGGGCAACCCTTATAAGTCTTCAGTGGAGGAAACTGAAAAGCAATATGACTTAAAATTTAAAAAAACATCAAAATAATCAGGATTATTTGATAACAGGTGCCTCTGGAAGTATAATTTAAGAGAGACATAAAAAGAAACCATAGGCTAAAAGATTGTTTTGTTGGGGAGATGGACTCTGCTCTGCTGCGCTAGGTGGAGTACAGTAGCATGATCATAGGTCACTACAACTTCGAACTCGTGAGCTCAGGGGATCCTCCTGCCTCAGTGTCCAGAGTACCTGGGACTGCGGACGCACACCATCACAGCAGGCTAATTTAAAAAAATTGGCTGGTTTCAAACTCCTGGCCTCAAGTGATCCTCCTGCATCAGCCTTCTGTGTAGCTGGGATTATAGATTTAAGTCACCATACCCAGTTTATAGGATGAGAGATTTTGTGAAGCAATTACCCATTTAACACAGTCAGCAGAAGACTAGAGAATTATCCTCTGGAGAGAGGAAAACAAAGGGTATATGACAATTAGAAAGTCGAGACCCAGCTGAGAGGAAATACTATAGTGATAACTGGGACTATGTGAAATAGGTTCCGATACCACCAGCCCTCTTGCCAACTTTACTTTCAGAATACGGACAGCAAGGTGTATCTCCTCTGAGGTGGAAATTGAAAGAGCCATTGTTATGAAATCTGAACACTCAGGAGAAGCAACCTGAGTTACTAATAGGCAAGTCTCAAGTGAAATAATCCGTCCATATCATCCTACATTGATAGCCAAAGAGAAAAGCCATTCACACATGCACAAAGACTCCCATCAATATCTAGTGCTGTTCACTTCTCAGTGGACAGCCATTCACAGCCAGACATCTGAAGGAAGTGTCTAAGAAGGAATACTGAGATCAAAACAAACAGATAAAAGCAATTTGAAGGAATAAAAACTGTGTAAACGAAAGACAATTCCAAAATTTCTCTATAAATAAGAGAACATGGAGAACTGCATCCATTAAGAAAAAGTGTCTTGGAAAAAGAAAATAGAAAAACCAAAATTCAGCATATTAAAAATAAGATTATGGAACAATCGCTAAGCATTCTTAGGTGAGTCTGAAGGAATTCAGATTCCTTCTGAATCTGAAATTAAAGCAAAATACAAAGAGATGAAAATTAAGAGAGAGACAAAAAACAGCCATGGGATTACTTCAGGAGAAGCACATTTCTAAATAAAAAGAGTTTTGGAAGTGAAAACACGAGAAAAGCAATCATTATTATATTTTCAAAAGTTTACAAATCAAATTGAGTTTCTAAAAAGAAAAGTATTCAGTATGGTGGGTATAAATAGAAAAACTTCAAGGTCATCAGTCATCACAAAATAGTGGGGACAAAGAGAAGACACTGAATATCCTACAAATTAAAAAATAATTTACTTACAAGTGATCATCCAAAGAATGAGTTTGGACTTTTTAACAGCAATACTGTAAACTAAAGTTAGTGACGCTGGGTGTGGTGGCTCACACCTGTAATCCTAGCTCTTTGCGAGGCCAAAACAGGAGAATTGGTTGAGGCCAGGAGTTTGAGATCAGCCTGAGCAACATGGGCAGACCCCATGTCTAAAAAAAATAGAAAAATTAGCTGGGCATGGTGGCATGCTCCTGTGTAGTCCAAGCTACTTGGAAGGCTGAGACAGGAGGATCACTTCTGCCCAGAAATCTGAGGTTGCAGTGAGCTATCATGATGCCACTGCACTCTACTCTGGGCAACAGAGTGAGAACCAGTCTCAAAATAAAAAACGAACAAATAGACAAACAAACAAACCAAAACAGTATAACGGTGCTTTAAAAGTCTGAAGAATAAAAGGATTTTCCACCTAGAATTCTATACCTCATCTAATTTTTACATAAGTATGAAAAGAGATTAAGATTTGTTGGACATGAAAGGTTTCAATGGATTTTGCCTTCAATCCCATGTCACTTTTCAGGAAATCTCTAGAGCTGATGTTCCCCTAAACTGAGGGAATAAAACAAGAGGAAAGAGTTGGAATCCAAGAAGCAGTCAATCAAACCCATACGAGTAGGAAAGGAAATCCTGTGTATAATGGTGAAGGACAGTCCTAAATGACAACTGTACAGCAAACCTCTAGAGAAAACTGTCCATAGTGAAGCAGGTCAGAAGTTCTGGTAGATAGGACTTTAGGAAGATAAAATTGAAATTGATAGAATACTTGATGTGTTTTAATGTATTAAGAAGAAATGTATAGACAATTTGGGCATTGTTTGGAGATAAATTAGTTATAAGAATAGAGAAAACAAAACTAAAAACAATAATATACTTATTAATCTAAGGAAAAATTGAGTATCAAAAGGAACAAAAAAGTTAATCATAATATAATGTATTAACTAACTGTGTATCACATTTACCTAGTTATAAAAATGAAAATACAGAATATTTATTTATCTAAATATATATATAGATATAAAAATACATGTAAATGTGTATGTATATGCATACGTGAAATATGAGAAACAGGAAACTTACACGTGTAGGATGGTAGATGAACAGGAGCAGCAAGAGGTAGCTGAAGACTCATTTCCCAAGACAGGTAGTCAATAGCTAATGCCAGATGCTGAAAATGTAAGAAATGCAGTACAAGCATCATTCTTAGTATATGAACATAAACACGGAAACAGTTTAATTTGATCATTTCTGGGAATAGGGAAATGGCACCTGGTGTTGGGAGGAGGATGAGCTGCAGAATATAGTGGACTGTGCAATGCAAGTTAATCTCCTAGATGCTCCGAATAGTTTTCCAGCTAAGATAACTCTTTAACCTAGAACATCCAAATTATTTTAATGTGAAGCTTTTAAGAGTATGTTTCTAGAATCTAAGTGAAAATGTCAGATTAATTATTTGCTAACCATGCAGTCTTATAAAATCTACTTTATGATTCTAAAATCACTGTTATTGCTGTGGTCATTATTTAACCTGTAAAATAGTCTGTCTTCCATTGCTCTTGTGAGCAGCAAATGAAATTATCCATGTGAAAACATTGTGTACAGAACTGATCATAATACATGATCATTTAATTCTAGTTAGTACTATATTTATTGTCATGGATCTGTTTGTTGGTGGGCTTTTTCCTTGATTTTTTAATACCTAGACTACTTTTTATTAGACCATCACTTGAGGAAATATGTAATTTATCTGATAGTTTCAAACCTGGTTAAACATAAGCTTCTAAATGATAAAATTTAATAAATATCACTTAAATTCAACTGATTATGTTTTACTAGGAAAGCCACTTACAAGTATCTATTTAAATACCTTAAGAAAGGAATCAATCAATCATTATTGCTAAAATCTAGGACTAAAATCCTAGACTTGCAAGAGTCTAGGATGATTTACTCTTCATTTCTGGTTTACATTGAAAAAGGTCAATGGCTCTGCATGTTCTTCTGCCAAAAACAGACAAAGAGACTGCTCTGAGGACACTAAACAATGAATGCTTTTTGTCTCTTCTCCATTTTCTGAACGGTTGGTTTATAAATGTAATTGTTATACCAATGAGAAACTTGAGCTGTTCCTCTTCTGTGTGAGGTAGTGTTTTCGAAGAAATCCACTTTATTTTTTTTTTTTCCCTTTTCTTTCTTTTTTTTTAGATATGCTATCACAAACTGCACATTTATGAAAACAGTTGGGCAGAAAATGGGAGTGGAGTCAGACTGGGGAAAGACAATTGCATCTTTGTTGATGGGGGTGGAATCAAAAACTACTTGTGGAGCTGTACATGATGACAGAATCAAGATCTTTGTACTTTATTGTATATCAGAGGGCAGGAATTGGGGCCTGAAATAATGTTATCTCAAGACAGCAGAACTCCATTAATCACAGGGAGTTAGCTAGAATCTTCCACGTATTCCTGACTTCTTGCTGTGACTGTAGATCTGAGGAGGAGATACGATTAATAAACAAGTAAGAACAGAAAGGGAACAAGTGCCATTTACCTTTCAGTCTATTTTAGAACACGGGTTTAAGCTATATTTTCAGTTGCAAAATAATCAGAGAAAGTAATTCAAAAGAGCTGAATATATTTGAACTAAAAACAATGAAGCAAACCTAAAATATAAAATGTAATTTAAATTCTTTATATTATAAGATAAAGTAAAAGTTGCACACATCAAATTGGGGAAAAGTATTACCCATTATATAATTAAATTCAAATTTGCCTTGGATATCTCTGTTTTCTACTCAGCAATAAATGCCAGAAGTCAGTGTGGTATCAAGTGCTAGGTTTAGCAATGATAACTATTTTGGGGGGAGTTTACTCTGTGTCTGACACGATCTATCTACAGCAAATGCCCTGTCAGGTAAGAGCCTGTGTTACCTCTCTTTAAGAAATGAGGAAATTTGATGGTGAGTACTTGCCATGCTTGTTTTTCCATTCTTGTGATACTTCACTTAATAGAATGGGCTCCACCTCTATATAAGACAAGAGGTGCCAGATCACCATTGTTTTTTTGTGACTGTGTAGAACTCCATGGTATACATATAACACATTTTATTAATCCACATATAGTAGTAATGTTCATCAGGCATTGGGCAGGTGTGAGGTGGAAGGAGGGGATGGGTATACACACACCTAATGGGTGCAGTGCACATTGTGTGGGGGATGAACACACTTGAAGTTCTGACTCGGGTGGGGCAAAGGCAATATATTTAACCTAAACATTTGTACCCCCATAATATGCTGAAAGACAAAAAAGGAATGAGGAAATTGAGGCATGGAGAGCATAAAATTTTTGTTTATGGATAAATCCTTTGAAGTGATCGATATAGGAATTATAGCTATGAAATCAAGCATCCTAGCTGGCCCACTGTGCTGTGCTCCCTCCCCCAAAACATAGAGCCTGATATTTTTAATATTTACAAAAGAAAAAGCAAAAGACAAGATGTTTTTAAGATATGCATTGTTTCAGAAATATATCACCTAACTGCCTGACTCAAAAGAAATCAATGGTTAGAACTTGAGAATAGGAAAGATGTGACACAAAATAATTGATCAGAATCAATGAACTCAGTTAAGAACAAAAGACATGTTATATAAAATATATAAATTGAATGATAACATTTTATCTCTAAACACCACGATCTTAACATGTATCAGAAAATGTAGGAGGAATGGTTGTACATTTAATTAAGCATGCTAAAATTATTGTCTTACAAAGAGAAAACTTTTATAAAATTATTTCAAATTTGATAAAGAATTTAAGTAAAAAGATATATTTCCACAGAAAGGAAAATATTACTAAAATTTTTGGAAGTTTATTTAAATATAATATATTTCAATATACAATATAGGTCATAAATTGAGTTAATCTATTAGTGAATAATACTAATTTTAGCATGTCTTGACACCTCAAGTAGTTTAGTACAGATATGAAACTTACATTAATGGTGAAAAGACTGAAATTTCAATCTGACTAATTGCATTGCTATTTTTTTTTTTTAATTTTTGTACGTGTGGGTTTGGGATGTAAGAATTTATTGCACAGAAGGGAACCAAAAACATGACAACAATAAATCATTTATTTAGGAAACAAAAAACAGTCAATGAAAATGTACCAACACCTTCATAGTCTAAAATGTGACATTATGGTTAGAAAATATAAATAATTATTTTTTTGCTAATAAATAACAACAAATTTTTATTTTTTGTCATGGTGTGTTCCACCTGATAGGCATAGTCTGATGTAAAGTCAATCATGATTGAAACTGAAAAATAAATGAATCATTTCCTTCATATAAAATTAGAATGGCACAGCATTCATCAGTACTTTCTTAGCATATTTTGGCATATGGAAGAAATTGAGATTGTATTTCTGCGTATTTCTGTTATGCTTTGGAGTAAACAAGGAGATTTTATTATTGCTATTCCAAAGGTGTCTCTTGCTGCCAGTTACATGTACAATCCAGAAAACAACATAAACATGTATTATTTTTTTCATAAAGGAAATGGAAACTATATATCAATTCTAGTTATACAGTCCAAACCTTTCTGTCAAAGTGCCAACACAAAGTCTCTTGGATTTGTGATAAGAAAATCTGAAAGGTAATTAAGGACAAAGGAGCAGCTGGATCTTATCTAAGAACCTCAAAAAGTGACAGGGCACATAATTCCAAGAAAACAGCAAAACCAATCAATTTGTCAGTCTTTTTCTTCTGTCTTTCGCTGCCTTTAATGTTGGAAATGCAAGAACAGCTGTGGGTAGAGCACATTGTGTGCCTATTATTATGCCACTTTACATTATAATTATTCTGATATTGATTTACTTCTTCCCGGGACAGTCATTTTCTATCTCAGACACCTATACTTAATTAAGCAGCTAAATATACACAACATATCTATTCAAGCTTTTGGCAATATAAGGATTCAGCTTTGTCCTTTCAAATTTGCCCTCTGCAGAACATGGTTCCTGCCTTTAAGACTCTAGAGTCTGAATTTCAACTTTGTAGCCATTGTTAAATGCAAACTCTTTCAATGCATAAATGTTGAATAGTGTCAGTTACATAAAGATCATTTAAACAGTCAAATGCTTTGCCAAAGACATGCCAATTGTTTTTAATAATCTCTTGTGTCTATGTCATTAAAATCATTACACATTAAAAAGCACCTTACATACTGAAAGTTTTCATGGTAAAATAAAAGGTTACAAGGAAAATAATAAGATATTGATCAGTTTATAGTTTATTTCTTGATTTACTTTTCTAAATACGGCTGTCAAGAGAACGATGTGAAGTGATTCTAGAATAGCAAAATGGAACAATATAAACCAGTAGTTGCTTTAATGTATAGTAGAAGTATAAACTTAAAAATATTTGTTCTGAGTCATAAAGTGTTACTATGTGCTACCACCTCTATAAAAATGTAATTTTCTGAAAAATTACGTAGATTCCTATGCAAAATTTTCCATTAATAAAATGTTTAGGTGATTTTTACCCTTGTTTAAGCTCCTTTTCTTCAACTGTTAAGTAAATCAAACAAAATCTTATTGAAAGTCTGTTGTATGTAATATACTCAGAAAATAGTAGGAGACTATGCTGAGTAGGAAACTAATTTTCTACATTCAAAAAGTTTCAAAGTAGCATCTGAACTTTGTTTTAGCAGTCAAATGGCTTCAACCACATAATGGCAGGTATTACATCATCTATGTTGTCTCTTTTGGTCAGCACTATGTAATGGATTAAAATATGACAATTTCTGTCTTCCTTTTTCCTACCATCAGCTCTTCCGGAGGCAAAGCCTTGCTTATTTGGACATTCTTTCATATTCCCATTCTCTATTTAAGTGACCTTTCCAGGACACACCTAGTTTTAAGTGAGTTCGAATAAATGGGAAAGCCTTTAAATACACTCACTTTGTGAGATCTAATTATCATCGTTTAGTAATTTTATTTAAATACAGTTTTCACTGAATGCTTCCTATGTGTGAGAGTCTGGTCCAGGTGCTAGCAGTTCAATGAAGTATAAAATATGTCTTCAGTGAATTGATGTCACTTTTGGGCAAACTCAGAGAAAAACTGGTCTTCTATAAATGTATGTGATCAGAATTCTATATTATAGATTCATACATTGGACTCACACATTGCTTTGATAAAATCATGTGAACTTCTATAACTCTAAGTAGAGTTTAGTTTATAAACTTTATACTATGTATAATTAAATACCATTTTTTGCATATCTGATATTTATTTGCTGACTTAGCTATGGTAAAGGACTGTGTTATTTTATATTTCATTGTTTCCTGACATAATTCATGGAGCTCTTTTTAAAAGTTCACTTTGGGAATGATTCACATGCAAAACTTGATGAAGCAGCATATTCTTTGCCATGTTTATCTTCTTAATTATAGAGAGAAATGCTCCACATAACAGTTCTGAACAATTTGTATTAATGTGAGTATGGCTTTCCAAAGCAGTGTCTTCTGACAGGTTATCACTCATGTGGCTCAATTTGCATTATCAACAAGTAAGAGGAATTAGAAGGCAAGCAAACTGTGGCCAATATATCATAATCTTGATTTACAAAATTTCCACAGGGAAATCTGTTTTCTGGACATCAAATTAGCAACATGGGCAGGATGTAATTTGTAACTGCTTTCAGGCAATGTAGAGAGAAACTGCTTAAGTATTTATTAATTAAGACCTAATTAATAGTTTGAAATGCTTTTGTGTGAATAAGAAACAAGAGCTTTATGATAGAGGCAAAATATCAAGTAATTAACAATATAAAAATTGTTCTTCCTTGCAAATTCACATTTATACCTAATGCGCCCAATCTCCGTGTAATAAAGCTAACACCTGATTCATCATCTATTTACTTTCCTTCTTTACTGACAGAATCGTTTTAGAATTCAATAATAAGAGCATAGATAGTATGAGCTAAATAATTTTAAAAGTAATTCTTAGGCTTCCATATATATATATATATATTTGCTTTAAAATAAATTATATATATTTAAATTAAGATTGGTCACATGTTTAATTAGATATCATGACAATGGATGAACTTCTGATATCATTTCTGTCTCAGATAATGGTTTCATCATAAAAAAAGTCAGAATAGACAGATTAATATGTGACTATGGAAAATAATATTGTCATAAATAAGATATCACATATCATACACAAAATATGCATAACCCTCTAGATTTAATAATTAATAAAATGTTAAATATTAAATTAACAAGTGTTCCTTTAAGATGTGTCTTTCTGAAATATTTCTCTTATAAGATGGGTTTAAATTTTATCAGATAAAACAGATGAGGAAATAACTTGAAACATTTGCTCAAGGTGACAAGTTATAAATTAACAGATTTGGTTAAACTAAGGATCTTAGATGAGGAAATTATCTGGGATTATCCAGATGGCCCTTAACTGCCACCATAAGTGTTTTTGCAAGAGATACAAAAGAAAAGACACATAGAGGCGATGAGAAGACAAAGGCAGAAATTGAAGAGATGTGGGCACACAGCAAAGAACGACTAGATATGCCCGGAGCCAAAAGCTGGAAGAAGCAAGAAAAGGATTCTCACCAGAACCTTCTGAGGGAGCATGGACCTGCTGAACCCTTAATTTCAAATTTCTGGATCCAATTGTGAAAGAATAGATTTTTTTGTTTTGTTTTACCCCACCAAATTTGTAATAATTTGTTATGGCAGACACAGGAAACTAATATGGGGGAAAATAGTATCCTGAATAAGAATATAACATTAAGAGTTTAAATGAGATAATCCACATAGACTGCTTAAAATAACACCTTGTCATTTATGGATGACATTAATCATTGATAGAATACCTATGCTTAAGTATGTCTGTAGGCAGAGAGTTCTGTATCTTAAGGAGACATCTCAATATCAGTTGCTGGGGCACATACAACCCCATGTCTGACCAATGCTCTTGATCAGATTTCTGTGAAACTATAAATCTCAGCCATCAAATCTCAATCATCAGCCACTTTTTCCTAATGTGAGTTGTACCGTACCTGGACCTTTTAATTACCCTGGAAACCTGTTTTCAACTCAGCAGGAGGAGACGGGTAGTGCTCAAAGATATTGGACACAGGCAGACACACAGATAGATGGCTAAAAACCTGTATCACCTCCAAACACATGTCTGAGTTCCTGCTCTCTCTGTAAGATGGTAGTTAGTGAGAGTGAGAAAGACATTATTTCAGATCTCAATTAACACACCCACTAACAATCCAGCCCTATTCCAATCTTTTGTTTTCTCCATTGCTCTATCATTAACCCAGTTGTTCTCAACTAAAAGTAATTTTGCTCCTCCCTCATCTCAACATTAGGGACATTTAGAAATATATGAAGATATTTTTGATTACCAGGATTGTTAGCTTAGATGTCATAGTGTCTAGTGGGAAGAAGCCAGGTGTGTTGCTAAACATCATAAAGTAAGATATTACCCAATAACAAAAATAATCAATGGTTCAAAATGTCAATTGTACCAAAGTTGATAGACTCTAATCTAACATAATAAATAGTTTATTTATTTATTTATTTTTTTTTACTTCTGCCACTACAATGTAAGATCCATGAAGACCGGGATATTTTATATGTTTTCCCCTGCGCTATCCCTAGGAAGTGCAAGGTTAGAAGCTCAATCATATTTTAATGACTGAGGGAAAGAAAATCCATGACTCAGAGCAATATTACTTAATGTATTTGGAGGAAAGGATTATCAGAGACTATTATGAACAACTACACACTAACAAGCTAGAAAACCTAGAGGAAATGAATAAACCCTGGGACACCACAACCTACCAAGATTGAACCAGGAAGGAACAGAAAACTTGAGAATGCCCAAAATGAGTAACAAGAATAAATCAGTAATAAATAGTCTGCCAACAAAGAAAAGCTCAGCACCAAATGGCTTTACTGGGGAATTCTACCAAACATAAAAAAATAATTAGCAGCAATTCTTAAACTATTCTAAAAAATTAAAGTGGAGGGCATTCTTCCCAATGTATTCTGTGAAGCCAGCATTCCCCTGATACCAAAACCAGAAAGGGCACAACAAAAAAAGAAAACAATAGGCTGATATTCTTGATGAACATAGATGCATAAATCTTCAGCAATGTACTAGCAAACCAAATCATTATGATCAAGTGAGATTTATCACAAGGATATAAGGACAGTTGAACAAACAGAAATCAACAAATGTAATATGTCACATCAACAGAATAGAGGAAGAAAAACATAATCTTTTCAACAGAGGAAGAAAAAAGCATTTGATCAAATTCAGCATCCTTTCATTATAAAAATTGTCAACAAATTAGGTGTAGAAATAACATGACTTAATATAATAAAGGCCACATATGACAAACCCAAACCTAACATTATATTGAATGGTGAAAAGTTGAAAGCCTTTCCACTAAGAACGGGAAAAAAAATAAGGATGCCCACTTTTACCACTCTTATTCAATGTAGAACTAAAAATCCTAGCCAGAACAATCAGGCAAAAGAAAGAAATAAAAGGCATCCAAGTTGAAAAAAAGGAAATAAAATTGGCCCTTTTTGCAGAGGACATGATTATATATATATATATATATATATATGCCTAAAAACTCCACTAGCTTATGAATGGCTAATGAAATAACAGAGCAAATAGCCTACAGACCGGGAGAAAATGTTTGCAAGCTATATATCCCATAAAGGCCTAATAACCAGAATCTACAGAAAATTCAACCAAATCAGCAAGAAAAAAGCAAACAAACCCATTAAAAATTGGGCAAAAGACATGAACAGAAGCTTTACAAATGAAGATAGACAAATGGCCAATAAACATATTTAAAAAATACTCAATATCACTAATCATGAGGAAAATGGAAATTAAAACCACAATGAGATATCACTTTACCTCAGTTAGAATGGCTTTTATTAAAAAGTCCAAAAACAATAAATGCTAATGTGGATACACAGGGAAAGGAATGCTTTATACACTGTTGGTGGGACTGCAAATTAGTACAACCTCTATGGAAAACAGTCTGGAGATTCCTCAAAAAACTAAAAGTAGACTTACCATTTGATCCAGCAATCCCACTACTAGGTATTTACTCAAAGGAAAAAAAACTCATTTTAATAAAAAGACACTTGCACTAGAATGTTTATAGCAGCACAATTCACAATTGCAAAGACGTAGAATCAACCCAAGTGCCCGTCAATTCATTAGTACATTAACAACATGTGGTATATGTATACCATATGTATACTCAGCCATAAAAAAGGATGAATTAATGTCTTTTGCAACAATTTGGATGGAACTGGAGAGCATTCTCCTAAGTGAAGTATCTCAAGACTGGAAAAACAAACACTGCATGTACTCACTATTAAATTGAAACTAAATGATGAGCAAACATGTGCACAGAAGGAAATAAAACTCAGTGGAAATCTATCAGGGAGGAGTGAGAGGAGGAAATGGGTGAAAACCTACCTAACGGGTACAGTGAACACTGGGTGATAGGAACGCGTATAGCCTTGATTCAAGCATTAGAAATATTACCTATGTAACCAAAACCATTTGTACCCCTGTAATATTTTGAAATTTAAAAAAATCTGTAAAAACAATACTCTACTAATAATCTTTTAGAACTGATACTCAAATTCAGTAAAGTTGCAGGATATAAAATCAACATACAAAATTCAATAGTTTTTCTGTATACCAATAATGAACTAGCTAAAAAGAAAGCAATCCCATTTACAATAACTACAAAAAAATAATAAAATATCTAGGAATAAATTTACCAAATAAGGTGAAAGACCTCTATAAAATCAAAACTAAACAAAACAAAAAACAACTACAAAACACTGATAAAAGAAATTGAAGAAGAAATACAAAAAGTGGAAATACAACCCATGCTAATGGACTGGAAGAATTAATATTATTAAAATAACCATACTACCCAAAGTAATCCACAAATACAATGCAATCCCTATCAAAATATCCATGACATTCTTCATAGAATAAAAAAAATTTTAAAATTTATATAGATCCACAAAAGACCCTGAAGAGCCAAAACAAAAAGAACAAAGCAGTAGACATCAAAATATACTACAAATATGTAGTAACCCAGACATATGGTATTGTTATTTTAAAAAAGACACATCAATCAATGGAACAGAATAGAGAACCCAGAAATAAATACATGTATTTACAACCACCTGGTTTTTAACAAAGATGCCAGCAACATACACTGGGGAAAGGACACCCTTTTTAATAAATGGTTCTAGGAAAACTGGTAATCCATATGCAGAAGAATGAAACTAGACACCTATCTCTCAGAATATACAAAAATAAACTCAAAATAGATTAAAAACTGTAAAACTAGTAGAAGAATACATAAGGGAAATGATGCTTTAGGACACTGGTCTAGGCAAATATTTTATGATTAAACCTCAAAAGCACAGGCAACAAAAACAAAAAATTGACAAATAGGACTATTTTAAACTAAGAAGTTTTTGCATAACAAAGGAAAAAACGGAGTGAAGAATCAACATGTAGAATGGGAGAAAATATTCTCAAATGATTGACCTGACAAGGGACAAATAGCCAGAATATACATGGAACTTAACAACTCAACAGAAAAAAAAAAAATAGCATATTAAAAAGGGGAAAAATGTGGTCAAAGGATCTGAATACACATTTCTCAAATGAAGACATTCAAATGGCCAACAGGTATGTGGAAAATGCTCAACATCACTAAACATCAGGGAAATACACATCAAAACCACAATGAAATATTATCTTAAGCCATTTAGAATGGCTAATATCAAAAAGATGAAAAACAGCAGATGCTGATGAGGATGTGGATAAAAAAGAAACTCTTTAGACTGTTAAAAACAGTATGGAGGTTTCTCAAAAAACTAAAAATAGAACTACCACACAATACAGCAGTCACATTACTTGATATTTATTGAAAGGAAAGAAGTCAGTATTTCAAACGCATATATGAACCCCCATATTTATTGCAACACTGTTCACAATAGCCAAGATACAGAATCAACCTAAGTGTCCATCAGCAAATGAATGCATAAAGAAAATGTGGTATGTCCACACAATAGAATACTATTCAGCTATAAAAAAGATACAATTTTTTATTTGCAGCAACGTGGATGGAACTAAATGTCATTATGTTAAGTGAAATAAACCATGCTGGATAGACAAATGTTACATATTTTCACTTATGTGGGATCTTAAAAAAGGTAGATCTTATGGACCTAGAGAGTAGTGTGATAGTTCCCAGAGGCTAGGGAGCATGAGGGTGATGATTAAAATTGTAGCTGGTTAGTGAGTACAAACATATAGTCATATATAAAAAATAAGTTCTAAAATTCGATAGCACAGTTTGGTGACTGTAGTTAACTTCACTATATTGTACATTTCACAATAGCTAAAAGAGAAGATTTGAAATATTCCCAACATAAAGAAATTATTTTTTAAATATTCCAAAGATATATTTTTAATTATTTCTATTTTCTGAGATATATAATATTTGGGAAATAATATAATATATAAAGTTACTACCCTATGACCTCTTATCACTGTATTTAGAGGATAGAGATTAAGAATCCAGTACTCTTCTCCAGGATTTTCCATGTTTGTCAATGTGAATTCATATCACTTGAATTGGAATCTAACTAAACAATAGAGCAGATGTTGGACTAATGTCTTGGCATGACATCTTAGGCATATATATGTCTACATATGAATGGTGGATTTTGTTCCATAATAATGGATCTTGTCATACCTTATTAAAATGGAATACATCTTTAAATGTGACTTCCCCCACAAATTTGATTAATTTAATTATATCAGGTACAAAGGAGCAAATAAATATTTGAGGTGATGAATATCCCAAACACCCTGAGTTGATTATTACACATTATATATATATAGATATATATATATAATGTGTATATTTGAAATATCATTTTATGTAGCCCATAAATATGCACAATTATTATTGATAAAAATAAATTTAAGAAAAAGATGTCTGGAGAGATTACTAGAGCAATAGACTGAACATTTTACCAATCATGTTTATTGCCTTTTATGTAACCTGTACTCCATCAATATTTAAATACATGTATGTATATATAAGCATTTTCAGTGGGTTCTAACTATCCAGTAGTTCATGCTGGTTTTGGACAAAAGGGTAAAAATATTAATTGGAAATATATGAAAATACAATTCTACATATATTTTATATTTATATTTTCATATATAATATATATAAATCATTTAAATTATAATACCAAAACACTGTCCAGTAACTCCAGATCTGTGAAACATTTTAAGTAATATATAATATTTTGAAGATGTGAATAAATTTGTCTGGTATAAACTATGGAAAAGAGATTTTCTTTCTCTAAAATGCTTATACATGTTTTATCACATTGAAATCTCTTTGTCAGAGATTATGCAAACAAGAAATTCATACGATTTATCTTTGATGATTAAATTGTCTTTTTAAAAATTGTACAACACAATTGCTATGATTATTCTCACTGAAAACATTGTTTTTGTCCTTGCTTGAAGTGAATCAGATTTATAACACATAACATATCAGGTGTTTCTTATTATTGTGAGGACTTGCTCACATTTCCTAATCTCATTGTATTTCAGATATTTCACTTGTAAAATGAGAACTTTAACTCTTTTATGTGCAGGGTATTTTGAGGATGAATGAGCTAATAAAACACATATAAAGTTAAAATAAGGGTTTTCAGATAGCATAAGCTGCATAGATTTTAGCTAAAACATCAATGGTGGCTTTTGATTCTGAAAACATTAATGCATAACTCTGTTTTCATTGATGAATATATGCTTTCTTGTTTATTGGGATAAATCTCTCAGAAAAAAATATATTACGACCAGTATCAGAATTATATTAGAAATTTGCAGTAAGAGAGAGTAAAAAATGGCCTTGGAGGATAGGCAATTGGGAAAGTAGGCAGTGTAAAAAGAAGTATTAATAGAACAATAAAGGACTATCTGCCTAAAGATTATTAAACTAGTCAATCAGTTGAGTAGGCAATCCTAACTTCCCAGAAGGAGTTTTTAATCTCATTAAAGTCTATCAGAATATCATTCAAGTATTTAATTCAGAATACCAATTATATCCACAAAGGGCTGAATTACATCAGGCAAAAATGTTCTATACCAATGAGGTTTGGGACAATTTTATTTCTCCAGTCCTACTGAAAAAAGATCTGCTTAATTGTGTTTTCGTGAAAAAAATATTAATTGAATTCGTTGCTTCTTTGATTGTCTTTTAAATTTCATATAGATGTTGAAAACCAGCCAAAGGGTAATTTATGCAATAAATATGCAGTCATAATTGCCAGTAATATATGTATACACACTTATATTATTCCTTTAAATAGATTTACTACATTAAGGAAGGACATCTTAACAAAATCTCATCATGATTCAGTTTCCATGGTATACATTTCATGTGGTTTTTGTACCTGGAATAGAATTGTATATTTCATATGATTGAATTTAATTGCTTTGTTTTTTTCTTCTCTCTGTGTCTGCTTCTCTCTCTCTCTCTCTCTCTCTCTCTCTCTCACACACACACACACACACACACACACAGTGTTTGTCTGTTTTTATATATGTGCAATGAGAGAAATTATTTGACACACATAAAACTCCTGGTTTGGTTCTAACATAAGTGATGCATACCACTTAAGGCAAAAAAATTAGTATAAATTATGCCAGGAAAATTCCTCTAAAAAAAGAATACAGAGATAAAATTTTGATTATTTCTATTTTCCCAGATATTATAATAATATTTTACTGCTCTATCACCTCTTATCACCTTGCTTAGAGGATAGAGATTAAGAATCCAGTGCTTCTTCCCCTGGGGTTTTCCATGTTTTTTAATGTGAATTTACATCATTTGTCTTGTTCCATAGTAAGGGCTCTTGTCATATCTAACAAGATGGAATATATCTTTAAAATGTGATTTTCCTCACAAACTTGTTTAATTTAATTATATCAGGGACAAAAGAGGATTGACTTTCGTTGAATTACTAAAACTATATTTCTATGAAGAGTAAAATGAATCAGCAAAGATACTTTGAATAATATTTATATTATTTAATTTGACTATAAACCCATATTTTTTTACACAATGATTTTAGACCCAGCCAGAGGAATTACCTAGGAATATGATTAATTGTTTTCAAATGTGGTGTGGTTAAAAAGAGTGAATTTTAACACATTGACGTTTTATCAAAATGGTTATGATTTTTCTAAGTTTGATCCATTGTAAAATAATGCTCTAAATTCCAATTATTACGAGCATCATGCTTCAGTTGTCCTGAGAGACATTTGCTTGTGTTAGCAATTTTTACATATAAGCTTAAAGCTTTATTATATGACAATTTCCTTTCTAATAATACCACCCAGAAATCTATCTATTTTCTTGATTTTGATGGGCTACAATGATGTGGAAAATTTTCTGAGGAATTTAGTTCCTCGCTTCCTAAAGTTACATCTTCTGAGACCTAGATTTTAGATTGTAAATGGATTCTGAGGTACCTGCTGCAATAATAAACCAATGAAAAGAAATTTTATTAAATAAAAAGCTAATGGTGGAAATGTTTTAAATTATTTTCCTCTTAAGTTTGGGTTTTTAAGAGAGTGTTAATTATAGATTGCATAAGTATACCTAGAAAAAAGAAGGTTGAAAAATAAAGTAAATTACAGGAAAAAGGATGGCAGCCTTTATTAATCACTAAAAAGTAGAACATTGAAAATAATAATATTCTCAGATAAAAAAATACAAATTACCTTTCCCATCAGGTTTCACCCAGTCACATGTGATAACCCTCGATCTGTTGGCTTACGGTCAGCAGAGCAATCTATTCCTCAAAGTCTTCAGTTTCTAAACTAAATATTTGTAGACATTCTGGGTCCTTCAGTTGTCTGTGTGTCATTATGTTGTCAACCAAGTCTGGACACATTTTCCCCAAAGTCATCCTTTGAGGTATCCTTAGTTACATGTACCTCAAACAGTTTTCCAAGGAGCCAATCTCCGGACTATTCCTCATAGAAGGAAGCTTCATGTAAATGATAAGCCAGGTTAATTTATCTCAGCCTCTAAAAAATTAAAAGTGACAGAAGACTGGGCTTCCCTATTTGGGACTGTATTATATAAATGCAACTCCTTATATGTAAGAAGTTTATATAATTTAGGTAATGATCATGGTGAGGAGTATGATATATACAATACATTAATAATAGAGATTTTTCTATAATTTTCAGGTTTCTTCAGCAAATGATATCTCAGATATTTTAGAAAATTATGTGATATTTTGAGATGCAGAATCCATTTGACTTAACAAATCAACATCTTTGTTATTCACAAGACTTCTACATGTTTAATAAATTATTTCTCCTTTATAGTTATTACTAATATTAAAGTGTGTTTCTATTTAATATCTACTGTGTGCCAGGCACTATGCAAAGCCTTATAACTATGTTATTTCTAATCGACTCTATTATAATGGTTAATTTTATGTGCCAACTTGACTAAGCCAAAGGGTGTCCAAATATTTGTGGACATTCCTATGCAGTTCTCTTTGCATGCAATTAACATTTAAATTAATAGACTGTGTAAAGCAGATTGCCCTCCATAATGTGGGTAGACCTCACCCAATCAGTTAAAGGCATGAATAGAGCAAAAACACTCACCCTCCCTTGAGGAATTCCTTCTGCATTATATCTAGAACATCACTCTTTGTCTTCTTTTGAAATCAGACTCAAACATCAGCTTTTTCTGGGTCCAGATCGTGCTTGCCTTTGGACTGGAACTACACTATGACCTCTCCTGGGTCTCTAGTTTGCTGACTGCAGATCTTGGAATTTGTCAGTGTCCATAATCATGTGATTGTGTGAGCAATCCCTTCATATATATTGTATATATATTATTACATACACACACACACACACACACACACACACACACACACACTGTTGGTGCTGTTTCTCTGGAAACCCCAGTACACTTACAGACCTCTCAATGCCTTTGTTATTATTATTGTTGTCATTATTATATTCTTTCTTTCTTTCCTTCCTTCCTTCCTTCTGTATGTTTGTTTTCCACAAATAAGGATACTGAGAATGAGATTTTAAATTACTCACACAAGTTCATACATTCAGTAACTGAAGGAGCACAGTTACACTGTCAGCTCTGTCTAACCCTAAAATGAATATTCTCTCTACAACACAACACACCTGTACTGTCTAGGAGAATTTTTGTCAGACATTGTATATGTGTTAAATCTCTTAAATATTTGAGGTATTATAGAGTTTTTAATTAGTTGATTGCACCTAAATTTTTCTCAAAAACTTATCATTTAACCTAAAAATAGATTAAATTTGTACATTCTCTGATGACTATTTAAGGTGGCCTGTATGAAATATAAAATATTTTAATAAATAATATAAAAAGTTAATGTATTTTAATTCCATTTTTATATATCTATATATCTCAGATGTCAAAAAAAGACAGAAAATGAAATTCATGACTGTATTTGTATGCCTATAGTTTAATTAAACTCTGCAAAGTCCCAATAGGAAAATGATTTCTGGTTATGCATAAGAACATTTGTAAACCTAGAGAACACTGCCATGAGGAATATCAACTTTTTGCCTGAAGAAAAATGTTACGCTCATTTTGTAGTCGTGTAAATGTAAGTCAATATTGTAAATTTATTCATCTCATTTCTCTTCACATTTAGTATGCAAAAAGTTTCTGAAATACAAATGTCATGTTTAAACATTTCCATGTTTTCATAAACATTGGAAAAGTGACACTGACAGATACCCCAAAGTTGTTATCATTTTATTTAGTAAGCAGTGATTTTAAAAAAGTTAATATCATGTTAAATTAAACATAATCATAAGACCAGATTCAATCTCCAGACTGTGAAATAATTATCTTACATTAAAATTATTAAAATCTCAATATATCTATAGAATATAATTATTTCATAAGTATTTCTTATTCCATTGGTACCAACATATCTCTTGATCAATTATCTTTAGCTTTACTTATTCTTGTTAATAATCTTAATTATTGATGTATATTTTTTTAATGTCAGAGCTAATATATTTTCTGTATAAATCTAAAAAATCCAAACTATGGATTTTTTTTATTTCATAGAAGTGACAGGAGGCATCTGGTATTTCTAAGAAAGTTTTTTGGCCACTACTTGTTAGTTTTAATGATATATGTAATTCAATGAGAATTGAAGTATGAATTAACTCTTATCTTTTGTAGTTAATCATGCACTTAGCAGTCAGATAGGTCATTATAAAAATATGTGAGATCATGTCACTATCTGCTCAAATTCCTTTTGTGGCTTTAAAAAATGTTAATAAAATCCAAACTCTAGAACATGGTTTCCAAGGACATAGACTATGTGTCCCCACCATCTCAACAACTGCTTCTCCTACCATTCTGATCTCTTTCCAGCGACATCAGCCCTTATGCTGTTTGTTCTTCAGTCATAGGGCCTATGCCACCTTAGGATCAATCATTGATATGCTAGACATTTTGTAGTTTTTTTATTGGTTATTTCTCTCACTAAATATTAGCCCTGTAATGATATAAGTCTTTGTGACAAGAACCTAAATATTTGTTTAATACAAGAATGAGTACATTTAATGAGTGTTTATGTGCCAGACACTGTCAGATGCTGAGGATACTGATATGAATAAAGCATATTCCTACTCTCACAACATATGACTAAATAAGTTTCAGACAGAACAAGAGGCATAAAATCCTTTAGTGTTGATCTTCTAGATTTATGACATTGTGCTAAACTGAAGTGTTACAGTTCCAGCCATACTATTTGTGTGAATCAGGGGCAAACGCTATTCCTGTTCCTGCCTTAGTGACATGTCTACACGTTGGGGATAATAATGCCTACCACATACGTTGGGGATAATAATGCATACCTATTTGAGGACTAATAGAACCTAATAAGCATTCAATAAATGTCTATGATTATTATTAGTATTACTTTTATATTTCTGTTTTACTTCTGCAAATTAAACTTCCATTTAAGGTCTTAGTCAAGATGATAAAAAGCATAATCCTCTGTCACACATCCAACACCACTACCTACTGTTGCCCAAAGATTCCTAAAATGCGTACAAAAAAGTATAATTGAAGTAAAACAGAGACTTAAATGCAAGCAGAATCATAGATCATCTCCATGTAATAGAATAATTAGTGACACAGATCTTATAGTGAGTTGAAATCTGTACCTACACCTTGCCCAACAGCATTGGGCTCCCTTACGATGCATTGTAGTCACATACAATAAAATGTAAATAATGCTTGACTTGCACAAAATGAAGTCCGATGGAATGAGCAAATTATTTTAACAACACTTTTGATGATACTTAAAATGAACTTTACCCAATAGCATGAGTGGAGACCAAAGGCTCCTTAATAAAACTAAAAAAAAAGGGTTCTAATATTTTCCAATTTAAAATTAACTTTTTTCTTAGGATTCTTAAGTATATCTATTATTTATTTGTTAAAAAATTCTTTATATATACTTCTCTAAGATTATTTGTCACAAATTTATGTTGAATAATATCACATGATTTTTCTGCATCTATTGAAATGGTTATATGATAGTTTTTTTTGGTAGCATGGTAATTTATATTTATTTATTTTCTCATACTGAGTTATTCTTCAATAAAGACACTTAGATCATGGTACAATGTATTGTTTAGCAACTGCTGCATTTAAATTGGCAATATTTTGTTTAACATTTGGATCTAAATTTATGAGAAAAACTTACTTTCAGTTGCCTTTCTCATGATGTCTTTGTCTTTTCCATTACCAATTCCTTTCTTGGTAGCTGGGATCATAGAACAAATTGAGAAATATTTGCTATTTCTATTCCTTGAAAAAATTTTAATATCTATTTCAATGATGTGTTATTTGAAAAACATTTTTATTTATTTCATAGGGAAAAAGGAATACTTCTTATCCAAAACTTCTATTTCTTTTTTTTTAAAAAAATACTACTCTATAAACCCTTTAAATAATTTTGACTTAAAATATGTGCTTTCATGTCAAATAATTTATCTCCTCGGTATAATATGAGATTAAATTTGGTCTGTTTCAGCTGAATCAAGCCTATCAAATTAAATTGAGCTTGAATATTTATTCATTATTATAAATTATTTTTAAGATTATTTTATTTAGAATACTATTCTAAGAGAACACTAAATTTGCTTTGATATTGCAAATATAGAGAAAGTAAATCATTGAGTGTTGATACTTAGAGCTTCGTTTGCAAATAATTTGCAATTTCAATTTTACACAGTACCTTTTTGGTAATCTTCATGTGTTTTTTTTCAATCCCATCTAATAAAATGAAAAATTGTTCATCAATTTGCTCAAATTTACTCACATATAGGATTTATGCTAAGAAAGGGAGGAGATTCAATTAGAAAATATAGCATAAATATGTCTTTTGAAATGTAAAAAGATATTATACCACTTTTAGATTATACTATGATTAGTGACCTGCTGTTTGTCACATAATCCATATATATTACAGAGCAATCCATAGAGATTGTTGTTTTGTTAACTGATTCCTAGGTATTAAGAATGCATTTTATTTGAATATTTTATTGCTAAACAATGGAGACATCACTGCAACAAAATCATTAAAAATATGTTTAGATTACAAACTAGAATTAATAAATTTTATTTTTATTTTGGCATGTAAGAAAATATTGTAAAACGTGTCATTTAAAAGTCTTTCCATGGACAGTAGCTAAATCAAAAATAAGGAGAGGAAATAAATCTGAAATAACTTACAGGAAATCTTACAGTATAGAATATGCATTTCTCTTAACACCTCTCTCAAGCTAATGAGTGGTCATACTAAGGGACAGCCATTTGAAATTGTTCAACAGAAAGAATTAGTGGGTACTAGCAATACCTGTTGATTGATTTTAGCAAAAAGGTGTATATAAGCATTAATTATCACTCTTTTAAAGGTAAGTTTTATCAAGCGGTTACTAGAAAAAGTAGTCTGTCTTATTTTTCTCATCTCTTCTCAAAGTACACTATATATGACACCAGACATTATTCTATGCCAAGTTTAGCTTTTGCTATTTTTGTTGATTACAGTGTTGGTTAATAAACCATAACAATATCTAAATGAGTTCACTAAGTAAGGAAAAAAAAAAACAAACACTTTCAATATATTCCCCAAACCAAAGCAAATATCACTTTGAAGGTGTTATTTACCTAAGTAGATCAGGTATTAAGGATTTAAAAAAATAACAAATAAATATTCATCCCATTGACTATGTTCATAAATTAAATGAGACAAACTCCAACAAATATTCTTAGATTGAGTAAAAAAGATCTAAATATGTTTGTTAATTCAATTATTTATTCATTAATATATCCAATAATTTATGCATATTGAATGGCTATTTGATATTAAGTACTGAAATACTATAGTTGATACAACAGTAACAGTGAATAGAATTCATGAACTCTACCTTCAAATACTAATAGTGCCAAGGGTTATGATCTTTTGTCTGCACATCAGTACAAGATGTGTAAATGTAAACTTAGTTAGGAACTTAAGTTCTGCCTTCGGTTTTTCTGGATCCCAAGTTACTGCTTATTTTTGTCTAACTAAGACACAAGTGCCTCAATTTAAATCTCAGTACACTTGGCAGTAAAATTGGGTTAATAATAATAATTGCTACCTAGAGATTTTTAAATAAATGAGTTATTTTATTTAAAGCTTTTTATTTAATTATAAATGTAAATAGAGCTCAGATTGTTGTCTTAGAACAGTGTTCTAAGGGTTTGATAAGACCATGTTTCACCAGTCTTATGCTAAACATTGTTAATTTTTTCAAAATATTAACTTGCCACACACAGTGAAAAGTAAGACCCTTTGAACCCTTAAATACGTCAGAAAAAAAGGTCAAAATAAATTATGTAAATGTTTAGGTCACTTATGAGTTATAAAATAAACACTAAGATCTGGAAAATCATAGGTTTCTATGTTGTCAGGAAGACCACAAGGATGTTAAAACTAATTAATTGTCACCCATTTTTTCCCAGCCTTGTTTTTAGCGAATTTTTAGCTTTGTTATCTAGTCTTTGTTTTACAGTAGCTTTGAAAATAATCACCAAGATTTTATGTGAATTTTCTCCTGCTCTCTTTTTAAAGAAAAAACTAAGAGGTCACAATAACAGTCTTACAAAACACAATGCAATTATGCAGTCATCTTATATAGAAAGACTGGTTATTATTAACCTCAAGCATCCATCAGGTAGGGTAAATAAAATGGTAACATATTTTTTTCTGTAGAGAAGTAGAAAACATAGTAGTAAAAATATTGATTCTAGAATCAGAAACATCTGCCTTATGTTGGCTAGAATTCAGTTCATTGCTTTGCGTCTTCTCCATCTCTTAATTAACCATACAGAACTGCTTAGGTTATTTAAGCCCAATTACAACTATCAGGAAGTTGATTTTTCAGACACTCATAGAATATCCAATTGGTTCAGCCAGAGAGTAAGTCAAAAATCACTGTAGTTTCCATAAATTAAAACTCTCTTGATTTGGAATACAGGATAAGCAATTTTAGAGGTTTCACTCAGGAAAGGGACATCTGTATTGTGAACATGCATGGGAGGTGGTATCAGGGACAAGCTGTTATTACTTAAAGATTTTGAAAGAGAAAATGTCAAGGGCAAAGGGCTTAGTGACCAGCACCTGAAGCAACTTCACTCAGAGCAGAGAAAATAGCAAGATCAAGTTGAGATTGCTGCAGACAAGGAAATGAATGCCTTAAAGAAATAGAGAAAGACATTAAACATGAAGTTAAAAAATAAAAATTTAGAACCCTTTCGTCACTACCAAGCATATAAGACATTATCTAATAGTAAAAGGGAAAACAAAAGACTTTTCTCCTTTTCGTTAATCTCTCTATGTCTTTCCTTAAAAGAAGAAATATAAGTGAGATTGGAAAAGGACTCTAATTGCCTCGATCTAAAGTGGTTGGGAAGACATGAAGCAGGGAGTATGCTTTTGTATGTAATGAATGATACCTGTGAGATATCTTACATATGCTAAGCATTTGATAAAGGACAATAGTTCTCATTAATATCACCAAAACATGTGTCTCATCTCATAATCATCATATTGTTCATTTTTCTTTAATTTCCACTCATTCCATTACACTTGAATTTGGGGAGGAGATATCATTATCTTTTGAGTCTACTTTACAACAAGAAAAGCATTTACCATATACAAGAAATATACAGTGTAAATGAATTAGCTAACATTTTTTTCAATAAAATATTTACACATTTAGTCTCTTTATATTTCCCTTAGTTCTTTACATGTTTTCTTTTTACTATTCATATATTTTTGTCATTTTTGACAACAGATATTCATTTCTCTCTTTCTTTTTCTTACTCATTTTTTTATGTTATCTTTTTTAAACCACCTAAAAAAGCCACCTGCTATAATGAAAATGCTAAAATAGTGGTTAATTTTTCAAAAGTTTTTAACAGATAAGATAAACGCACTCCTCACCTGAAACACATTAATGGATATCTTGAATTTTTATTCTGTCCACCATTTAATCCCCAATATTTTTACCATGGTCATCTGACATAACTCAGTCTAGTTAAATAAATCCCCTAAGTTTGTTAATAAAAGCCAACCTACCTGGGTGAAAAGAAGGCTTTCCCTCTACATATTTAATTATGGCTCGATCATTAACTACTTGGCTACTTTTGACAAATTAACCTTACATTTCTGAATTGATCATCCTCATCAGAGACAATAAATGTCTGAGAGGTTAGTGAAAGCTGGAAAAATTATACATGTGATACGCCTCACACATACTGGACATTCCCTAGAAGATAATAGTTATTCTATCAAAATAGTATCATCAAAACCTAAACATTACTTCATAATGTCTTTTCTAACTTACAGCTGTTGACATGACATTGACTAAAAGTGAACACTTTCACCCTCCTCCTTCATTTGGTGCCTTTTCTAGTCCTAATTGCTCCCACACATCTTTACAATTTACATTTGTTATTTAAATTTTGTCAACTGGTAGACAAGAAAATAAGACAATACTTATACAGTTTCTGTGTATGTGTTTTTGTGTGTTCATTAGATTGTGATAGGTTTCAAGATTTGAGTTACAGTACAGATAGTGGTTAAGAGTCAGCTAGCCTAAGCTCAGGTGATGCCTGTGTGACCTTAACCAAATTACGTGACCTCCTCATCAAAGTGGAAAACAGTAGAATCATCTAATATGGCTAAATGAGGAATAAGTGAAACTATATTTTTAAATCAGTGTCCTCTTTCCTTAAGTAAGGACTTAAAAAATGTTTGTCAGTAATATCTCTTTCAAGTTTCTACAGTTATATCCAGTTCTAATTAGAATACTATTTTTGTTAATGGTTCTTATAAGTTCTTCTGCCAATAACAGTAATGATTACAGGTAACCCTTATATTACCAACAACAAGAAACAAAAATCTAAAATTTACATTTAAAATAAATAAATAACTACTCTGAATATTAAGTTGCTTTGGGGTACATCAGGTATAGTGGGTGACAATATTTTATTTCTGGTGAGATGCTGAAAAATTTAAATTGTAGACTATTAAAAAAATAGTTGCAAGATGTTAATATAATAATTCTGGGCCCTGAGAGTGTGATCACACCAATTATATATCAAGGCAATTTTGTTATTGCCTTTCATTCCCCTTTGGTAATTCAAATGGAGTCCAAATTGAGGGAATTGCAATTTACATTGAAAGTTTGAATACTTTCTGTAATTTCAAAGGTATAATATATTATGCTATGATATTTTATGTAGGATTAATTATAAATTACTTAGCTTTCAATATAAATACTGGCTTTGAAATGATGCTTGAGAACTTTTGCCAAAATGATCAATAGAACCTGAGAAATGGGCATTCCATAAACCATGGAGTGCTTGCTACATGATATCTATGTAAATCAATGATACTATAACTAGATTTTATAAAAGTTAAGGAACTCAATATATATGTTATTTAAAATCAATCAATATTAAAATAAGATCCTAGTATAGCATGTTATATGAAATTGAATATTCTTAATATGTTCTGTTTTATATTTAAAGGAACTTGATAATCTATATGTGTATATATATATATATATATATAAGAATGAAGTCACAATTATATCATTATAATTAATTGATTATAAGTAGAAGATATAAGTCAATGGTGGTTGCTATTCCAAAAAAAAAAATTTCACAATTTTACTTCAAAATAGCTGTTGACATTGTAGTTGATAGTGACATCCAAACTTCAGAGTTAACACATATGATCCAGCTGGAATCTTTTTATGAAAATCAATATGACATTGTCAAATACCAGCATATATTAACCACATATTCCTGAAAACCTTATGAAAAGAAAATGGTTCACATAACTAGAATCAAATCAAGAAATTCATGAATTTAAAACTATCTAACTATAAAGCATTGTAAATAAGCCCTAAAAGTTAGTTTTTAAGGAACTGGTAAATTATAAATTAAGCCAATTTTATTTCATTGGAGGCAGTTATTGAACAATTTTATTTAAGAATATTCAATGTTCTTTTGCTGAAAGAGAACAAACTTTTAAACACTGAAATGTAGGTTTATATCTCAGTATTATTTAACAAAAATAATATAAAACTGAAACCAAGAGATTTGGTTCTGCTAAAAATTTAAGATCTGATCTTGTCTCTATCATATTCCTGTACAATTTTCACAACATATAGATAACATATTGTGTTTAGTGATACCGTAACTTTCCTTCCTGCTGTAACATTTTGTATTTATAAATGAGGACATTTATAAAAGATGATAGATCTGTTATTACAAATTTAAAATATAATGATAATATTATAACGAAGAGGCAAGCAGGAAGTACACTGTAAAGTATGACAAAGACTCTTTTCCTTAACCAAAAATTACTCAGGCTCCTCTAAGCCGTCTTCCAGACATGGCCTTGAACCTTTGGACTTTCCTATCAGTCTCTGCATTGCCCAAGAATTCTGCTAAGTTGTTTTAGCCAGAACCCTTCCCCTTGATATGTGATCACCCTTGATATCTGATTAAATGCTTTATCTCTGACCAATCCCCAGGTGATACTTGATATCACTCTGGCCTGACTTCAGCAAGAATCCTGTTGGGTCTATTTTCCTGACATTTCCTCTTAGCAGTTTTTCATCCACTGACACCCCTCCACACACCCTGTGTCTTTAGAATAAATCCCCACTTTTCCATGCTATATTCACAGCTGAGCCTAATCACTCTTCCCTACTGCAAAACCCCATTACAGTAGCCCCCTCTTGAATAAAGCCATCCTTGCCATCTTTAACAAGTTTCGAAATAATTTTTTCTCTAATAAGTATTGGATTCATAGTCAAAACATATCCAAATATCAAGCAGATGTTGTTTTAGAAATGTGTGTTAGTCACTTAAATGACCTAAGCCACAGTTCCTTATCACTTACATTTTAAATATAGTAGCTGTACTTAGAGACAAATTTTATAGGATTGCACCTAATTAGTCATTAGATCATTTCGCATTGGGATCGGAGTGAGTGACCTGCCATTTTCTTAGAGTTTCCAGGAAATCTGGTGACAAGATTTTATTTTTCTTGAGGTTTTACATAAAGAGTTTTGTTTAAAAAATACTAAAATAAAAAAAAACACCTCTATCTTTAGTTCTTTTTTTTAAATACATTTGTTAATATTCAGGGAGATTTTTTTTTTTGTGGTTCATTTCAGTTTCTCCCTGCAATTATTTAACAAAATAATTTTACAAATGCTCTCATAACTGTATTTTTGTTATAGTCTGCTCTCAATGGGCTGGGTTAATGAAGAGAAGTGGAGTCAGGCCCTTACAAGGAATGTCCATCTCCAGCGAGGAAGTGGGTGGTGCACTAAACAGCTTTAAGGAGTAGAATTCAGAAGGCTATCCCTAGATACAAAAGGCATAGTATAACACTGATATTTCAAACCTCCTGACTAGCACACAGCTATGGAGAATCTAGGAGACAAGTGGATGTTTACAACTGGAGTTATTTCTGAGAAAGAAGAGCACCTAAATAAATCCCTAAATAGATGGAAGGAAACTTTGCCACAGGATAGGACTCAGAGGAATCTTTGATCCTGGAAGAGACTTGGACCACTAGAACTGGAAGTAAAGGCTAAAATACAAATATAGAGATTTATTTAGTGAGATCATGCATAGCTGAAAGAGTTTAGATTTCAAGATAGACCCAATAGTGACAAATTGATTTACCAATTGCCAGGAAAACTACTTAGTGTCTTTGAGGCTGTTATATCATCTATAAAATGGTGGTAATATCTATTTGGAAGTGTTGTACTGAAAGTTAGAGGAAAACAGTGCCTGCACAATATTCAGCCTTTTTCTTTTTGTATTATTAGGTTAGTTGGACACTTTACTAATAATCTTGGTATTCTAATTTTAATAATTTGTAAATTATATTGTGTTTCTGTATACACACAGCCACAATATTCCTTTTGGTATATATATTTAATTACAATTATGTTCGTTATTTTGTAAGAATAATTTGCTTTACAAAAAGTAATGTAGCTTTATATGTTGTTCAGTTTCAAAAATGTTGTTATATAAAACCTAGCAGTGTTAGGTATTTTCCACTTGTGTACACAGAGGTTCTATGTTGAACCAGCACTTCCTACAGTTGAGCATCTGTTGTATATTTTGATGTATTTCTTCATGAAAGCAAAAAAGATCTCCGTATTTAGTATCGTCTTATCTTAGATTTCTATAAATGCAAAACCTGGCACACCAGGACCTTATATAGATGTAGTTTATTTAAAGATTCAGGAGAGGAGGAAAAGGCAATTTGAGGGTACATTACAAAGATTACTGCTCTGGGGAACAGTGGTCAATTCTGCTGGAAACTCCTGAAAAGCATATAGATGCCTGTTATTATTCTCTACCTAAAGAAGGGGAGTAGAACAGGAGCACCTAATCCATCTGTGTAGTCCCCCAACCTCCAAAACACTTGAGGATTTTCCCTGTGGACTACATCCTTACACTTCTAAATTTCATCTGTGTGCAGCTTGAGAAGCTCTGAGAGATATACATGCTAGCAGAGAAGTCCCAAGGGAAAAACGAAGAGCAGTGGAAGTAAGATGTATTCAACTCAAACTCAGTCAAGTCCCACATGGAATTTCCCATCACAGGCACTGCTGAAATCAGAAGTGAGATCAAAAGGATGAGTGCGAGCAACAGGGGCATCGATCGAACGTCACTATGAAGTGTCAAGCAGTAAGCCTGTGAACCGACGTTAGAGCAGACCTAGGCAAGGGGGTGGGTGGGAAAATTGGGATCTGGATTAAAAATACAATGTCAAATTTAGTCAGCCAAAATTATAAAAATATTTTTCTAAGTTTGTCCATTTTATGTAAAATTTTAAATTTGCTGTGGTAAAGTTGTTCAACATATCTTCATATTATATTTTTCATATCTGAAGAATGTACAGTGATAAAATGTTTTTAACACCTAAGATTATATATATTAAAATGATTCATACTTATCCCTTTGTGTTTTATATTAGTCAGTCTCATAAGCCTTTTATCTGTTTAACAGACTTTTTGTTTTTTTTTCAATAACAAATGCTGGCTGATTTACTAAATTACATAGTGTTTTTTATTTCCTTATTGCTACTTCTTTACATTTATTGTTCTTTTTCTACCTTCTGAAGATGAATGCTCAACTCAATAGTGTTTATCATTTGCTCTTTTATAATTTATGTATTCATGATTATACAATGTTCTTTATAGAAACTCTTAGCTACATCCCTCAAGTTTTGCTCTGTAGTAGTTACTATCTTTAAGTTAAATAAATTTTAATGTCCATCATGATTTCTTCTTTGAACTATGATTTATAGAAGTACATTTATTAATTTCAAGATGTGACATTTGTTGATTTTCTTTGTGTTTTTCATCTACATTTACATTTCATTGTAGTCATATGACCATTTCTATGATTTCAATATTTTGAAATGTGTTGAGGTTTCCTGAATGGTTCAACATACATTCTGAAGTTGCATACAATGTTTATTTGGTCAAAATTTTTGTTTTCTTTCAATTTTTTAATTTCATTAATTAAGCTTTCCAGAATTTTTAAATGATTTTCTTCAAGTTTTCATAAAATCTTGTACTATGTTTTTATATTTTTCTATTTCTCCTTGTAAATATGTATTTTTGAATTATATTTCATTATTTATTATGTATATTCCCATTTAGAATTTTTCATCATCTTTTATCCTTATCAAGTGATTTAATATATGACTAGTCATGGTTTTGGCCTTAAAGACTATCTTGTCTGATATTAATATGTTGATTATCTGTACCAGTTTTATTTGTTAAGGGCAGTATGACCTTCTTTTCCTTGCAAACTGTTTGAATACTTTTGGCTTATATGAAAGACACAAAGGTTGGTTTTTGTTTTTTTTTTCTTTCATATCTGACCTGACTATATTTTTCAATTAAATGTTAGCTTTGGTAAGTTTATATTTGAGGAAATTTCTGATATATTTGTGTTTCAATCCATCATTTTCCAATTACCTTCTATTTTCCTTACTTTTTGTTCCTTTTCCCTCATTCTTGACCTTTTAATTATTTTACGAGTTGATCTTTTCTCTCACTATTTTCTTGATTGTTAAACATTATTCTATAAATGTTTCAAGGTTAATGTGTGGCGATTGCGACATATAACTTTAATTATTACCATACGAAATTACTTTGTATCATTGTTTACTTCTTGGACAGTACAAAGCCTTTAGTACATGTTAACTCTTGACTCATTCTAGCATTGTCATATATTAAATATATACTATATATGACAAATATGTAGTAACAAAATACCACAAACTGGCTTGTTTATTTTTATTTTTATTTTTATTTTTATTTTATTTATTTATTTATTTTTGAGACAGAGTTTCACTCTGTTGCCTGGGCCAAAGTGCCATGGCATCAGCTTAGCTCACAGCAACCTCAAACCCCTACACTCACGTGATCCTCCTGCCTCAGCCTCCCCAGTAGGTGGGACTACAGGCACATACCACTACGCCCAGCTAATTTTGCTATTTTTAGTAGAGACGGGTCTCCCTCTTGCTCAGGCTGGTCTCGCTCGAACTACTGAGCTCAAGTGATCCTCCCACCTCAGCCTCCCAGAGTGCTAGGATTACAGGCCTGAGCCACTGCACTCAGCCACACTGGCTTGTTTAAACAACAGGAATTTGTAGCCCAAAAGTTCTGGAAGCTAGAAGTCTGAGATCAAGATATTGGCAAGGTTGGTTCATTCTGAGGGTCGTGAGAGAGAATCTGTTCTGTTGCCTCTCTCCTAGCTCCTGTTGTTTTTCTGGCAATCTTTGACATTACTTGGTTTCAACTATATCACTCCAATTTCTGCACATGGTGTTCTATTTACGAGGGCACCAGTCATATTGGATTAAGGGTTCACCTATTCCAGTATGACCTCATCTGGAGTAATTACATCTTCAAAGACTTTATTTCCAAATAAGGCCATATTCTGAGCATTCTGAAGTACTACAAGTTAGAACTTCAGTGTATAAACTTTGGGGAAACTTCCAAGTATACTTCTTTATTGATTTATTCCACCAATTTTTATTGAGTATTTTATTCAAACTACTTTGTCTTAAGCATACAAATCATAAAAGTGTTTTGTTAGATTTATACCTAGAACAATTGTACTTACATTGCATCATTTAAATTTTGTCCACATGTTCATTGCTAGTATATGGAAATACAATAGATTTTTTCATGTTTATTTTGTATTTTGAGACTGTGATGAATTCCCCATTAGCTCTACATGTTTTTTTGTTCTTCGTTTTTTAATATTCCTTGGTATTTTCTTAATAGGAAAGTATTTCATCTGTAAATATAAACTGTGATGTCTTCCTTTCTAATCTGAATACCTTTTATTTCATTCATTTATTCATTGTCACTTTATTTCATTTGCTAGAACTTGCAGTATTATGCCGAAGAAGAGTGCTGAGAGCATAAAACCTTGCTTTGTTCCCAATATCAATGGGGAAAATACTAATTTTAAAGTACAATGCTAACTGTAGGGGTTTAGTATATACTTCTTATCAAAATCAGAATCTTTTCTATATAAGTTTTTGAGGACTGAAAAAAAAAAACAAACAGGTAAAAATACACATCCTCTCTGAGTGTTAGGAGTTCCCTTTCACATTCCTTGAGTGAGAACTAATGGGCTTCTCTAGGAGCTCTCTCTGTGTCCCAGTGGCCTCTGTTGGGGCATTGAGTTCACCCCAGGGGATACCGAAGAAGGAACAAATAGTGAATTCATTGGAATTTTTCTGGCATTTTGAATTCTGGTCTTCTCCTTGAAAAATTACAGAGAATTTCACCCCAAAAATATGACTCCTTATTTTTTGTTTTAATTTTTTAATTTTTTTTTTTTTTTTTTTTTTGAGACAGAGTCTCACTGTGTTGCCCGGGCTAGAGTGTCGTGGCGTCATCCTAGCTCACAGCAACCTCAAACTCCTGGGCTCAAGCAATCCTCCTGCCTCAGCCTCCCAAGTAGCTGGGACTACAGGCATGTGCCACCATGCCCAGCTAATTTTTTTTCTATATATTTTTAGTTGTCCAATTAATTTCTTTCTATTTTTAGTAGAGATGGGGTCTCACTCTTGCTCAGGCTGGTCTCGAACTCCTGAGCTCAAACAATCCGCCCGCCTCGGCCTCCCAGAGAGCTAAGATTACAGGCATGAGCCACCGTGCCCAGGCTATGACTCCTTGATATAAACAGTATTTTGAAATAAAGGCCCTTAGAAATCCACAGATATTGGAAGGGACTTTCCCTCTATTTTCACAAAAACCAAAAGGACTCATCAAGAAGAACATTTGTCTTTCCTTACCTTCCCTGTTACTTCTATATCTATTGTAAGAAAGAAATCAAGAATGTGACCACACCTGGCCCAATCCATTTTAAAAATAGTATCTGTCTCTCAGATTAATTTAATTTCCAAAGATTTACAAGTAAATCTGTTTTCCCCCTCATCCATCCATTTGCTCAAGTATCTACTCATCCTCCCTAGTAATCATTTATTGCCCCTCAACAGAATTATCTATATTCCTCATGGATGAGGTTATATACCCTCTAAAATGAGGGTATATAAACTTCTGGACCCCACTAGGATATTTGGTAATCACTCTGTGATTCTCCCGTGCACATGGTAAATAAATTTGTCATGTCTTTCTTCCATTAATCTGCCTTATTTTGAGTTGATCTTTCAGTGAAACTTCTGGGTGTGAAGGGGAAGTTTTCCTTTCTCAATCCCACATCCTCTATTCTACCTGTTCTGTGTACTTGTAAAATGACTCAGCATTCATTAGGACACAAAGGTAAGATGTGCTTATATCTTTTATCCAGAACTAGAACATCAAGTGTATATTTTAGTGTCATTTTATTTATACTGAAACTAAAAAGGACTATATATAGAGAGAATAATACTGACCAATTTTATGTTCTTTACATTGGCATAAAAGTCATAAAAAGATAACTTCTTGAGTCTATTATTATGTAACATTTCAAGGATCAGAGCTAAGAAGTGCTGCATGTGCTCTGTATATTACATGTTAAAATATACACAACCCTAAGAAACATGGAAATAATATCAATTTCAGAAATTGGTTAGCTCTGGGGAATAAGAAAGAGGACAGAAAGGGTAAGTGGACTTTTGCCTGTGTATGCAAGTTTTTATTTCCAAAAGGAAAATAAAAGTCAGCTAAAGATAATATAATGGATAATTGATTATAATAATAAACAGATTAAGTAAATGCAAAATTATTTTCTGCTTTTTTCTCTGTTTGAAATATGTCACAATTAAAAATTAAGCTATTAAAAATCTATGGAAAAATGATTATTTTACTTAATACTGCAAAGTCACCTTTTGAGCAGAATCTTTTTGGAAATATTTTTCTCACACTGTTAAGTGTATTAACAATAATTTTGCAGGAAGATAATAGCAATATGGACAAAAGAATTAAAAGTAACTCTTTGCTAATGCTTTTAAGTCATATTTATAATATGTATTGATAGCATTTGTCATAAAATACGTCTTTGTAATAGTTTTTTTGTTTTTTTTTTTTTGTTTTTTTTTGAAACAGAGTCTCATTCTGTTGCCTTGGCTAGCGTGAGTGCTGTGGCATTAGCCTAGCTCATAGCAACCTCAAACTCCTGGGCTCAAGCAATCCTCCTGCCTCAGCCTCCCGAGTAGCTGGGACTATAGGCATGCGCCACCATGCCCAGGTAATTTTTTTTTTCTATATATTTTTAGTTGTCCGGTTAATTTCTTTCTATTTTTTTTTAGTAGAGATGGGGGTCTCTTTCTTGCTCAGGCCGGTCTCGAACTCCTGAGCTCAAACGATCCACCCGCCTCGGCCTCCCAGAGTGCTAGAATTACAGCGGTGAGCCACCGCGCTTGGTCTCTTTGTAATAATTTGAAAGTGACAACAGCATATATATCCGAATACAAATAATAAAGCATTTGGGGCACATATATTTGAGCTTAACTTAGTGAGCTAGTGGACTAGATAGGGAAGCAACATGCTGAATAAATACATTTCTAATCTAAGTGTATGCATACTAATTAAGGGCAAATATAAAATTGCCATTAGCATTTTAACATACTTGATTATATCCAAGGACTAATTAGGAATTTTTAAAATATGATAGTGTCACTTAAAATTTCAATAATAAATATATGTTATAAAAAGAAAAAATTTCAAAATACACTGTAATGTGGAATATTTATTTACCAACCATTTTCATTTGTTTAATTTGTTTAGCCTACTCTAAATTTACACATCCAAAAATGAAAAAAGAGATTTAATCATTTCCATTTTCATGAAATTTTTCAATCTTATTTCAGTGAGAAAATTCATAGCAATTTCTTAAGATCTGACTTACCTGGTATGCATTAAGTCATTTAAATTCCTTTCAATCTTTCCTTTAAAGGAACAGAAAAGGTAACGGGAAATAAAACCTATTACTAGTTCAGCCCTTTATATAAAGTATGTTATTATTTTGCTATTATTTTAATTCTCACATTTCTAAGATTAGCTAGCAAAGTAGTTTGAACAAAATACTCAATAAAAATTGGTCGAATAAACCAATAAAGAAGTATAGTTGGAAGTTATAACTATTATCCTCATATTTATATTCTGGAGTGATTTATATAAATCAGTAAACATATAAATTACTTTTGTTTAAAATATTTGAGATGATTTCAAGACACTTTATATGAAATGTCCTTCTCATTTTCCAGTAAGAACATTTGGAAAGTAAATCTATGCCCTGCATTTCTTTTTTCTTGTTTTAACTCTCAACAACACGGATGAGATTAAAGGTTATCAGCATACTGAACATCATGTAATTGAAAGAATATTATCTTGCCTGTACTTTTTGTTTGAGAGAAGAGCATAGCTACTAGAATAAATGTGAAAGTCAGAGCCTTGATAAGGTCTAGTAACCCAACCATTGACATTCACTATGGACAAGGACTATGTGCTTTATTTCCCGCTAGTGGTTGAGAAAATGAATAAATACAAGGAAAAATGTCCAATGGCTTTGATGGGCTTAATTAAAAGCCATTTATAAATTTAAGGTGTCTGATGTAGGCTACTTCCAAAATTACACTATAAAATTTACAAACAGGAAATAAATATGTGCTTATTATCAAATAAGCATGCTGCATCAGTAAAATCAATTGCTAGAAAATCTGCAGTCGGTATCAAATTATTTTTCTGTATTCTGAAAGTCAGTGTTCATGAGGCAGAAACAATGACATATAGTGATGCTTTTCCTCTTTCAAGTTAATACAGGAAAGGTATAGAATAAATATGAAGGAAAACACATTAAATATAATTATTTGCTTTTGAAAATACTGATTTAGTTACAGAAATATTTATTTTTGCTAAAAACTCTTTTTTGATAAGGTGAACTCTAAAATCATTTTCATCACCTGAACATGTGATCCTGGGCAGAAAATCATAAAGAAAAAGCTATAAAATTTCTTAATGATAAATGAAGTGCTAAGTACTTAGATGAAAATTTTAATGTAATTCCAACATAGCATCACAAATGATATACCGTTATTACTATCACCGTCATACAGATGGTTACTGAGGAAGACTGGTAAAATGTTGTTTCTAAGTTAACTAGAAATTGTAGAGCAAGACTTAAGCCCAGGTAAGCCGGCTCTAGAACTTAAATTCTATTAGGCAGACATCATGACATGTCATTGGCAGATGAATCTGGTATGATTTTCAAATTCACCATGCATAATGGATACTTAAATGAGCTGGAGTTAGTTTTAGGACAAGATTCTGACAGAAAGTGTTATTGAATTAGAGTTTCATAGCACATTACAGGTAACATTTGAACAATGGAGGGATGTGAGATTCCAACCTCTCACACATTCAAAAATCCAGGTATAATTTTTGACTCCTAAAACTTAACTATCAATAGCCTACTGTTGACTGGAAGTTTTACTGATAACATAAATAGTTGATTAACACTTATTTTGTATGTTATTATATATACTGTATTCTTAGTAAAGTTAAAGAAAAGAAAATGTTATTAAGAAAATCATAAGGAAGAGAAAATATATTTGCTATTCATTAAGTAGAAATGGATCATCATAAAGGTTTTCATCTTTGTCACCTTCATGTTGATCAGGCTGAGGAAGAGGAGGAAAAGGAGGGGTTGGCCTCATTGTTTCACAGGTTGCAGAGCTGAAGAGGTGGAGGAGGTAGAAGAGGAGACAATAGAAATTTATTGAAAAAAATCTGCATTTAAGTGAACCCACTCAGTTCAAGCCCTTGTGGCTCAAATATCAACTGTATTTTATTCAACTAGATAATGAGATAATGAAATGCAAGACTGAGAGAAGGAAAACAGATATAGTGATTTTTTTATTAGAAGGGAATTGTTTAATGATATATATTTTCTCAGTAATTTTATAATATCACTGCCATAATTTGTAAAAACATTTTTATATATCAGACTATTGATATATACTTTATTGTTTGAAATGTTATTCTGGAGAAAAATGATACAAATAAGTGAAATAGCAAATTTACTATCCTAACCATTTCTAAATGTACAGTTCGCTAGTGTTAAGTGTATTCATACTGTTGTTCCACTAATACCCAAAACATTTTTATATAGCAAAAATGAAACTTTATATGATTAAACAATGGCCCATTTCCACCATTCCCTTGTCCCACCCCCTCAGCTCCTAGAAACCACTATTCTACTTTCTACTTCTATGAATTTAACTACTGTAGATACCTCATAGAAGTGGAATCATACAATATTTGTCTCATGGAAACTGACTTATTACACTCAGCATAATGTCTTCAGGTTTCATCTATGTTGTAGCATGTGTGTGAATTTCCTTTCTTTTTAAGGCCAAGTAATATTTCATTTTATATATACCATATTTTGTTTATACATTCCTCTGCATATGAACACTAGAGTTGCTTCCACCCATTAGCTATTGTGAATAATGTTGCTATGAACATGAGTATATGTCTTACTATGTTTGAGCTGCTTTAACAAAATGCCATCACTAGGTGGCTTATAAACAACAGAAATTAATTTTTTATAGTTATAGAAGTTGAGAAATCCAAGATCAAGGTACCATCAGATTCATTGTCTGGTGACATCTGTTCTCTCATTCATAAACAGTGCCTTTTAACTGTATCCTCACGTGATGGAAGAGCAAATAGTCACCCTCAGGCCTCTTTTACAAAATGCACTAAGCTTACATGAGAGAGTTTGGCCCTCGTGATCTAATTATCACTCAAAGGCCCCCATTTCTTAATATTATCACATTGGGAATTAGGTTTCAACGTAGAAATTTGGTCTGAACAAATATTCAGGGCATCATAGTATGCAAATATCTCTTCAAGATCCTGCTTTCATTTTTTTTTTTTCAAATATATTCCCAGAAGTACAATTGCCAGATCACATGGTAAAGCTATTTCTAATTTTTTGGTGGAATTGTTATACTGTTTACAATAATTCTCACAAGCAGTGCACAAGAATTCCAATTTCTCCACATCTTTGCCAACATTTGTGATTTTCTAGGTTTTTTTTTTTTTTTTGTGAGTAGCCATCCTAATAGATATTAGGCAATGATTCTTAATGTGGGTTGCTTTGAATTTCTCTAATTATTATTGATGTTGAACATCTTTTCATATGCTTGTTTGCTGTTTGTATATCATCTTTGGAGAAAATCTATTCAAGTTTTTGCCCATTTTGAAATCAAGTTTTTTTTTTGTTAAGGATATATTTACATATTCTAGTTATTAATCACTTGATATAAATATATTTGCAAATATTTTCTCCCATTTCATAGATTGCCTTTTTACTAGGTTCGTTGTATCCTTTAATGTACATTTTTTTTATTTTGATATAGTACAATTTGTCTATTTTTACTTTTGTTCTTTGTGTTTTGGTTATGATATCCAGGAGATTGTTGCCAGATCCAATACTACGAAACTTTATTTTCTTCTAAGAGTTTCGTAGTTTTAACTGTTACTTTTAGATCTTTAACCCATTCAGAGTTAATGGATGCATATATGTCTGATGTAATCAAAGGTCTAGCTTCAAATTTTTTCATGTGGATATCCAGTTTCCCCACACCATTTATTGGAGATACTATCCTTTTACCATTAAATTGTTTTGATACCCTTATCAAAAGTCATCTATGTCATTTTTTTTCTTGGTTCTCTATCCTATTTCATTGGTGTATATGTCTATTTTTATGCCAATATCACAATCTTTTGATTACTGCAAGTATGAAATATATTTTGAAAAAGGAAGTGTGAGACCACCAACTTTGTTTTTCTTTTTCAAGATTGTTTTGACTTTTCGAGTCTCTTGAGATTGCATCTGAATATTAGGGTAGATTTTTCTATCTCTGCAAAAAATGCCGGTGGGATTTTGATAGGAATTGCATTAAATTTGTAGATCACTTAGGATAGTATTGACATCTTAAACATATTAAGTCTTCCAGTCCATGAACACTAGTGTCTTTCCGTTTATTTGTGTCTTCTTTACATACTTACAGCAATGTTTTGTAGCTTTTGGTGTACAAGTCTTTTGCCTCCTTGGCTAAGTTTATTTCTCATTATTTTATTCTTCGAGGGGTTATTATAAATGGAATTATTTTCTTAATTTCCTTTTTCGGATTGTTCATTCTTGGTAGACAGAAATGTAAATAATTTTATGTGTGTATTTTATATTTTGTCACTTTTCTGAATTGTTTATTAGTTCTAACAGTGTGTGTGTGTGTGTGTGTGTGTGTGTGTGTGTGTAAAATCTTTAGGGTTTTCTACATATAAGATCATGTCATTTGAAACCAAGATAATTTTACTTCTTCATTTCCAATTTGAGGTGTTTTATTTACTTTTTTGCCTAATTGTTCTGACTATGATTTCCAGTAATATGTTGAACAGAAATAGTGAAAGCAGATATCCTTGTCTTGTTTCTGATCTTAGGGAAAAAAATCTCAGTCTTCCATCACTGATCATGATGTTATATGTGGGTTGTTCATATATGGTCTTTATATGTTGAGGTAGTTTGTTTCTGTCCCTAATTAGTTGAATGCTCTTATCATAAAAGGGTGTTAAAATTTTTCAAATTTTTTCTGTATCAATTAAAATGATCATGTGGGGTTTTGCCCCTTCATTCTTTTAATGCAGTATATTATGTTGATTGATTTTCATATGTTAAAACATCTTTTCATTCCAGTAATAAATCTCTTTTGGTTATAGTATTCTGGTATATAATGTTTTTAATTTTAATTCTGCTACCATTATTTTCTCAAGGATTTCTGCATCAGTATTCATCAGAGATACTGGACTGTAGTTTTCTTGTGGTGTCATTATCTGGCTTTGGTAACAATGCATTTTGCCTCATGTAATCATGAGTTTGGAAATTTTCTTTTTAATTTTTTTTGGAATAGCTTGAGAAGAATTGGTGTTAATTCATTTTTAAATGTTTGAAAAATTCATCGATGAAGACATCTGGTCCCAGAATTTCATTGTTGGGAGGTTTTAAATTACTGATTCAATCTCTAGATTTAGGTCTGTTCATAGATTTTAGGTCTGTTCATACTTTCTGTTTCTTCATGATTCATTCTTAGTAGATTTCATGTTTCTAGGAACTTATCCATCTCTTATACATTATTGAATTTGTTAGCATATACTTGTTCATAGTTTTATATTATCCTTTTCATTTCTGTATAATCAGTTGTAATATGCTCTTCTTCACTACTGATTTAGTTATTTGAATCTTCTCTCCTTTTATTCTTAATCTAGATAAAGGTTCATCAATTTTGGTTGTCTTTTCAAAAAACAAACTCTAGATATTACTGATTTTCACTATTGTATTTCTGTTCTATATGTCACTTATCTCTAATCTTTATTATTTCCTTCTTTCTGCTAGCTTTAGGTTTATTTTGTTCTTCCTTTTTTTAATTTCTTAAGTTATAAGATAAGGTTTTTGATTTGAGATTTTTCTTTTTTAATGTAACCATTTAAAGCTATACATTTCTCTCTTAGCATTTCTTTCATAACATCTCATAAGTTTTGGTGTGGTATGTTTTTGTTTTCATTTGTCTTAAGATATTTTCTAATATCCGTTTTGATTTTTTCTTTGACTCTTGGTTGTTTAGGAGTGTGAGTTTATTATCCACACACTTGTGGAATTTCCTGTTTTCTTTCTGTTATTGATTTCTTGTTTCATTCCATTTTGATCAGAAAAGGTAGTTGGTGTGATTTTGTTAATGAAACTGCAAGAGGATTTTGGTGTAAGTCTGGCCACTTGCCACGCACATAGCCCATTGTTCAGACAAAGAGGATTGTCAAGATATCCCTGACTTGGAAAAGTAGAAGCTGTTTAAGGAGGGGAAATTACCAAGGTGCTAGTAGCATTGGGACAAGTTGTGGTGAAAGGGTGATTCGTGGTGTTAGGCAGTCGGTGCATGGGCCTTTGGAATCTCAACTTTGTGTTGCAGAAATTTTGCCATTTCTGGGAAACAACTCAAAATGTCAAGTAGTTAGTTAAAAATTACAAGGTTCTGGTCATCAAGCCCTACTGACCTGAGAATCTAAAACAAGAGAGGGAGAGGATTATAAAAAAATATATATTGAGCATAGTCATAGTAGTTGCTTTAAGGTCTTTGATAATTTCAACATTGAATCATCCCTAAGTTGGCCTCTGTCGATATTATTTATATTTTTCCTTCAGAATGGGTCATATGTTTTCTACTTCTTTGTATGCTCATTGAATTTGTATTATAACATAGACACTGTAAATGTTATACCATGGAGATTCTGTATTCCGATATACTGCTGTGAAGACTGTTGACATTTTTAATTGAACAAGACACTAAACTGGCTATATGCAAACTGCAAAATCTGTTTCCCTTTGATGGTGATGTTGGTAAGGCAACTTACTTCTCCACAAACTGCTTTCAGTTTTCCTTACACATACCTGGCTCAGAGTCAGACAGAAACTTGGGAAGAGTTAATACACGAGTACAGAAATACCACACTTCAGCTTTTTTGTTTGTTTCCTCAGAAACTCTTCTCACCTTTCATAAGCCATAGTTGTCCTAAACTTTGATCCATATACCTCAGGACAGAAAGATGATGAACTTTCTCTTGAGTTTTTAGCCACCATGTTTCACATCTGCAGCCCCTTCTCAGACTAAAACTGAAACATCACCTCACTCCACACCAGTCCCTTCATCCAAAATTCAACTAAACTCTGACATCAATCTACTTTGGTTTGTTCTTTAAATCCTTCGTATAGTTTTCATTGTTATCTGTTAGTCACTCTGTTGAAATCTTGCAAAGTCAGAGTGCAGGCAGAAACAAGTACTTAACTTTAGCAGCTTTATTCTTTTAAGAGGGAATAAAATGAGAAAGTCCTGAAATAGTCATGGAAACTGTCATGTTACTGTATTGCTACTGAGCCACTAACTTGTTCACAGAAAATTATTTTGTGCACAAGAAGGAAAAAACGTCTCTCGACAAGATGTAATTCAAGAATGTAGTCTTCTGAAGTCTTCATTTGAAAAAAAATATTTTATTCTTATAAGTAAAAGTGGCTTTAGGTTTTGTTCATCTCAATTCCCTTAGCCAGACATACACAGAGTATTGTTTTACGCCTTTTGTTAGTTCTGGACAGGAAATTATTATGAGTATATAGTCTCAGTGTCATTATATTGAGAGGATTCCAAAAATTAATTTAACTTTCTCTTACCTACTTTTAAAACCATGGCTATTTAAATGACTCCTATACTAATAAGAAATACTATTGCTATAAAATCGTTGCTCAATTTCTTCCCCAAAAGTGAGGAAAATATGTATTCCATGCTCTAACACAGATTATTCTAGATTAAAACAAATCCCAGGAAGCATTATTCCAACAGTGTCATTTCAACTGTAATTTAGTACTCCTAAGAATCCTCCTTTCTGCTCTCCAAGCAGTCTGTTAGATGAATGAGAAAATATTTGCATGGTATACATCCAATAAAAGGCTGATAACCAGAATCTACAAAGAACTCAAGCAAATCAACAAGAAAAAAATCAAACAACCCCATTATAAAGTGGGTAAAAAACATGAACAGAAACGTTTCAAATGAAGATATACTAATGGCCAACAAACACATGAAAAAATGTTCAACATCTCTAATCAAAAATGCAAATCAAAACCACAATGACATATCACTTAACTCCAATGAGAATGGCTCTTATCAAAAAGTCCCAAAACAACAGATGCTAGTGTGGATGCAGAGAGAAAGGAACACTTATACACTGTTGGTGGGACTGCAAACTAGTATAACCTCTATGGAAAGTAGTATGGGTTTACCTCAAAGGACTAAAAGTAGACCTATGATTTGATCCAGCAATCCCACTGCTAGATATTTAACCAAAGGAAAAAAAAGACATTTTATAAAAAAGATACTTGCACTCAAATGTTTATAGAAGCACAATCGACAATGGCAAAGATGTGGAAACAACCCAATCTACATGAGTTACTAATTCCAGTGCTTTAACAAGTATACACACACACACACACACACACACACACTCACATTACAGCTAACACTTGAGAACCACTGCCTGCAAGTAGAAGTGGTGGAGAGAAAATTCTGTTTACTGAAACATACTAATAGAAGGAAACAATTAATTTATAGCTGTAATCATTGAAATGTTTCCACAATTCAGCTGCCACTATGATTCAGAGAAAATACACCATTTTTGTGACACAAAATTTTGTTTCTAAACCTAAAATATTTAACCATGTGTTAGGGGTTCTTCAATCTCTTGAAGCGATGATTACAAAACAGAGAACATACCAGAGAGTTTTATTTAGTACAAATAAATAGCAGTAAACAATAGGCTTTTGTCAGAAACAGGTTGGGGGGGGCATTTTTGAGGGATCATATCAATCTCATCACTAGAACTAATAAATTATTTTAAATATGTTAAATGTATTGTTTTAGTTCCTTTATATTATAATTTAGGTAAATAACTGTTGTGAGTAATAACCAGAAAATTATTAGTTTGGCAATGGTACAAAACAAATTAATATACCAAAATATTTGCTAGAATAAATAAATATGAAAATGAAAAGCAGTAATCAAGATGAAAGGCACTTAAAAAAGCAAAATACTTTTTAATTATATTATGTATAAAAAATCCCAATATTAGTATTTAGAAGAAGCCAAAACAAAATTAATCAACATATGAGAGTCACTATCAAACACAAAGACACTTCTTGATGTGATAAGAGAGATGTGGGCTTAGAATAATAGTGACGTGTAAATATTTGGAGTAAGGACAAAAACAGATAGTGCAGCCCTACATTGTTTAACTGTCCATAAAACCAGTGTACCAACAATACATTGTTGTCTGCTAGAAATAACTGCTACCTTCTTTGAGACAAACCAATGTTATCCACATATGTGAATATAAGCCAGAGTCTACATATTTTCTCTCAAAATGTCTGCATATATTTATTAATATAATTAATTATTAATTTTGTGTACAAAGTATCAGTTTTGACATATATTTTGAGATATATATAAAGCTTGGAGCTTTATATATATCTCATTCCAATGCAGCAATATATCAGTGAGAAAAATTAAATTATGCTGCCATTTTTTAATTATTATTGATAATATATCAAATAATATTAAATATTTGATTATTTTATAATCAATAATCATTTTTATTATTTGTCAATTATTCAATTTTTTATTATGATGAATATATGTAATGTAGAATTTATCATTTTAACCATTGTAAGTGTACCATTAACTGGCATTAGTTACATTCACAATGTTGTGCAATTATCGCATCCATCTTCAAAATACTATTATAAGGAAATTTTAAATTTCTTATGACAATATATTTAATCTTTATAAAACTCTTCCAGGACTAAGTGAACTTTGACAAAGTAACAAAAAATCATTAATATCATTTTTTTCTTTTTTTCCCAACAGTTCCATAAATCGGTGACAACTTATTTGTTCATAAATATGGAAAACTTTTTAAAACTGCATAGTACTTTTCCTAGTTTCATAACTATTTTCATTATGTACCATATAGTGGAACACATCAATAAGGAAATTATGATTTTCTTGTTTAAAAATTGCAATTAGTAAATTGGTTTCACTGATCAACACCTAACTGAACATATAGGAATAACATTTATGGGTTGGGACAGATGGGACGGGGGAGGAGGAGATGGGTATATACATACATAATGAGTGCGATGCGCGCCGTCTGGAGGATGGACACGCTTGAAGCTCCGACTCAGGGGGAGGGAGGGCAAGGGCAATATACGTAACCTAAACATTTGTATCCCCATAATATGCTGAAATAAAACAATAAAGACAATAAACATAAAAAAATTGCAATTAGCCTTGATTTTGACATAATGTAACTGTAGGACTGCATCTCAGTGTAGAATCTAATGTACTCACATCTAACTGAAATTCTTCATTGACAGATGTAAATGATTCTAAATATATTCATGATGTGAATTTGATTCCATAGCAAATTGAAGTAATATGAATAAACATGAACAAAATATTAATTGGAGAATGTGTTATAATAAATGACTTATTTAAAGGCAAGGAAAACTGTAATTTTCAGTTTTTACTTAATTGATACCAAATATTTTTAGAAATGTTTGTGTTCAACAAGCAAATGCTTCATGCTTAATTAAAAATCATTCACCTTTTGTAAAGTATCTTTATTAGTCTTTTACTTAAAATTTTCTAACAATGTTTGAACAATTAAAATAATCTACTAAACCATATCTCTATCTAAAATTATTTTTTGTGTGTGTACAGGGATCTAAGACCTTTTATAGCTAATAAAATTTACAATCTCAGATCCTATTAAAATTATTTAAACATTTTTATTAAACACTTAATTCCAATTTTAGCTCACGAATTTCTTGAATTCTTATTTGACTTTTGAAAGAATATTTCTTATCACATTAATTATATATTTGGTGAAAAAATTCTTAATACTGTTCACATTATTATCTCCAAAAATGTTTACACAACAAACATTTTTTGGGTTATGTCACAGCAAATTGCTGCTGCCTTTTAATGAAAATTTTCACATATCTTTTTCCAGTCTTGATTTTCCTTTAATATTCTGGTCTTTATACTAGCTCCAAATTTCTGGTTAATTCACAGCTAGTATGCCTTCGTTATAAATTTACAAATGTGTTCATATGTACATTTTTAATAATAAAAATAATTTATTATATTGAAATTTAAATAATTATTATCATTAACATTTAATTACCATTGATAATTTTTAGAGGTATTATTGTAACTCATGCTGTCTGAATAAAATATTCAAATCATAACATGAAAATTTTACATAAATATATGGAAAATATCACTTAAATCAATTCATTCACACAAAGTGGTTAAATGTCCTTTTTCTGTGCATCACTATAAACAGAGTATCCATCTGACACACACACACTATAACACAGCCATATCCTATGCAATGCAATAGTTAAAGTGAAATATGGGTCCACGAGAAAAATATTATAGGTTTTAATAAAAGATTATGTTTTACTGCTTTATTTTATAAATTTGAATTTATATTTATTACAATAAAATGAAAAATCCAGTTTATTAGCTATATCAGCCAATATTAAGTGTAAGTATAATTTTGTAAGTTGTTTCTTATTGAACTTGGGAAAAAATGTATTTCTCTTCAAGGCACATGAATTGACTTTTTGATATTATGGCAAAACAAACATAACATAAAATTCACCATTTTAACCATTTTAAAATGTACCACTCAATGGCATTTAGTACATTCTCATTTTCTTATGCTAGAGAAGTAACTAAATCCTTCAAGATAGAAAATTATGAAAATAAAGTATTATATGCAGCCCCTCTGTTCTCTTTTTAGATGCTTGATATTCAGTAACAATTTGTTCATCTAATCCTTTATCTAAAAATATAGTAAAAATGTATAACAAAAAAATTTTTCAATATAAACTGCTTGCTCATCAATAAATTTCTCAAGTCAGAAAGATATTTTCTTTTCACTTTAAATGGTAAAATGCAACATGTAATATCATTTTTGATGCTACTTGATATTTAGTTTTGTTGTTTTTGTTTTTAACTAAAATCAATTTCATGGTTGACAGATGACATTCTCACTATGTGCTGCTAGTTCTCTTCTTGAACTGTTGTCACTGAGAGTTGCCTGTGTGTTCCCTTTGGACAGAAAATGTTTCATGCTTTACAAAAAATCAATTTCCTCTTGTCTTATTTATTTTTGTATCCTCTCATTAATGTTGGCAGCTAGAATTTCATTTAAAAGTTTATGGTAAGATACCAAAAAACTATCTTAACAGATAATCTTTGAGAACATCTAAAACATACATTTTATGTCTTTGGAAATGTAATCATTTTGCATTGACCTAACACTAGACTCAGACTATTTTAAAGTTTATATAGCACTATTTGTTTTATTTATAATCCTTGGCCTTGGTGAAATATATTTCCTACCAGCTGGAGTAAAGCTTGAAGATATAGTGAGCCATAAAAGATATTCCAGAAGAGAAGTGTCAAATGCACTGATCATTAAGATAAATGAGCAAGCCTACAGGGGAATGATTAAATTAAATTGTATTGAAATCCACTTGAGAAAAGTCTACACTTAATGTTCTGTCTCCTTTGTTCTTATCAGCTGTGAAGAAGGCAAATTTTTGTAAGCTTTTTCCAGAAATTACATTTAAGAAACAAAAGATGTTGTACTCATTGGACAACAAAACATTCCACCAAGCAGTGAATGATAGATGGAACATATAATCAACACATGCTACTGAAAAACCAATAGAAACTTACCTATTTCAAAGGTGTTGTCGCCATCTATTCTATTCTACAAAAGAGAAAGACACTTGATATTGATAATTTAGCCATATCGCCACAAAGGAATGGCAAAGTCATGAAGTGGGTGCAAGTGCCTTATGTTTTACTGTCTATTTTTCAGTTAAATATTTTTTATGAGAAGTAATATATTTATTTCTCTTTCTCAAAAGTCCTATTCTTATGCATAGAAAATGTTTCACTGTATCAACATTGTTTTAACCACCTATTTCATTGTATTACACACTTCCATCCACTCATTTTGTTTACACTATGGAAACAGTGGGGTAATGAAAACTATTAAACTTACAAATATCAGCTATCAAAGTACATATTAATGACATCAAAGTAAGTATTTTTACAATGAGTGACTAGCCAATGAGGAATACATTTAAAAGCGTTACTAAAAAATCTTTCCTAGAATGGTGGAACACAGTTGTCAATAATAGAACAGGTTTTCCTTTGGCTTCCACCCCGTTAAAACCAAGTCTCATAAGGCATATTTTCAGCTTTCCCTTTAATTACTCTCATTACACAGTTTTAGTGACTATTCTGCTAAAGAGTTATAAATACATTGAATAAGGAAGTAGAAAAAACTTTACTTTTTTTTATAACTTTTGAATCATTCTCTTTTTATCTTGTTTTAAATGATGACTTTTATCCTATTTTCCAAGACAAGACTTTATATTAGTAAGCTGAGCAATAAAATTACTGACAATTTATAATATCTATTTCATTGCTTATAAGGCTTCTTTCTAAATACATATATATATATATATATATATATATATATATTCTGTGGTACTATAACTATCTAATATATTTTTAAAAACTATTAAAAATATAACACATGATGCTATGGTTTGAATTGTTTGCTCCCAAACTCATGGTGAAATTTAATTGTCATTGCAACAGTATTAGGAGATGGGACGTTCAATAGGTGATTAAGCAATTACCACAGAAGTGGGTTCCTATTGCAGAAGTAGTTTCCTTATAAAAGAACAAGATTGACTCCTGTTTGCTCTCTCTCTCTCTCTCTCTTGCCCTCTCTTGCCCTTTCACCTTCTGCCATGGAAAGATATAGCACAAAGCCCTCACCAGATACAATTGCACAATCATGGACTTCGCAGCTTCCAGAACTCTGAGCCAAATAAATTTCTGTTCATTATAAATTGTCCCTTCTGTGGTATTCTGTGATAGCAGCACTAAATGGACTAAGACACATGATAATATAGGAATTTTTTTTTTTTTTTGAGACAGAGTCTCACTGTGTTGCCCAGACTAGAGTGCCATGGCGTCAGCCTAGCTCACAGTAACCTCAAACTCCTGGGCTCAAGTGATCCTTCTTCCTCAGCCTCCCTAGTAGCTGGGACTACAGGCACGCGCCACCATGCGGGACTAATTTTTTCTATATATTCTTAGTTTTCCTGCTAATTTTTTTCTATTTTTTTTAGTAGAGATGGGGTCTCACTGTTGCTCAAGCTGGTCACGAATTTCTGGGCTCAGACGATCCACCCGCCTCGGCCTCCCAGAATGCTAGGATTACAGGCATGAGCCACAGTGCCTGGCCCAGAAATAATTTTAATTACTAAGTAAGAGTCAGGCTATGCATGCATTATGTCAAAAGAGCAACATACTAATTCAATTCAGTGAAAGCATAAAGAATATTCTGGGGGAATGCATGAAATAGTTTATTGCCCAAATACTTTATTGCTTCATTTTCATATGTTGTGGATAATATGCATATCTACTAGAGTAAGCCATATAACATTGCTCTTTCAATAGATAAAAATGATTGATTATCAGTGTATTAGTTTTCTTTTGCTGAATAACAAATTGCCACAAACTTATTGACTTAAAACCACACCCAATTATTATTTGTTAATGTATTTATTAGTTATTATTTTTCTGTAGATCAGAGGTCTAGATTCTCTGCTCAGGGTCTCTCTCATTAGGCTGAATTCAAGGTTCTGTTCAGGCTAAACTCTCATCTGGAGGCTCTAGGGAAGAATCTGACTCCAAGCTCCCTCAGTTTATTTGAAGAATCTAATTCTTTGGAGTTGTAGGTCTAAAATCCTCATTTCATGGCTCCTCCTCAGCAAAGGGCTGCTCTTTAATTCTAGAGGCCTCTCAAATTTCCTCTCCTGTGCTGCCCTCCATCTTTTAAATTAGCATAGATGCATCCAGTCTTTCTCTGTCTCTGAATTTTTATAATTTCTTTTACTGTTCCATAGTTTTCTAGAGAAAACTATGTTTTTAAAGATGTGCATGTGATTAGATTAAATACACCCAGATAATCTCCCCATCTTAAAATCAGCTGTGCTATAGAACATATTATAATAATGGGAGTGATAACATACTTATAAGTTCTGGTAATTATGGCAGGATATTTTGTGGAGGCCCTTATAGGTATGCTGCTTATGATCATTGGTAATTTTATATACAGTGTTCAAACCAATCTAATTTACTGGGAGGTTGAAATGTTAGAAGCAGCTCTCATATTTTAGTCCACTTTAGCAAAGTAAAAGTCAAGTGAAGGCCCTTGCATGGGACAGGAAATTCAACCCAAACATATAGACAATACAAACTTAGCATTATGTTGAATGTAGTGGAGTTACAATCTGTATTTCAGATGCAGATTTGGGTTCCTTTGAGTCTATATGTAGTCAGAGCTGGACGTGATTTATCACATGTCCTGTGTCCAAAGAGCAGAAAACAAATGTAGTTAAAATACTACCATATAAAGCTTTTTTTCCTTCTTCTGTGTTCTTTTCCTCAATTTGCCATGGTCTTTTGTATTGGTTATTTAATGTTTTAAGTACAGAAAAATTAAAATGTTAAATTGTTAACACAAGCTTTACCCTTTATCTCTATATTAAGCAATGCCAATATCAAATGCAAATAAATGCAAATATAGGAACATTTATTTCATATGTCAATTAACTTAAATTACACTAAAATAAATTCATATTTAATAACTAATACATGCATATTACATTTTTTATACCAGAACAGCGGGAACACTACACAAAACTAACTCAATTGCTTTAATTTTACTTCTTAATATATATATATATATTCTACCAAAACTCTCTGCCTTTGGTTTACTATTGAATAAGACAGGAATGATAGCTAAAAAAAACTATGTGTTCCTTGCCTTTTCCACTCTTTCTATTTATCTATGACATCACTTTAAGTATAAGTTATTGAATGAAAAAGGAAAGTGACATGAGTAAGAAAGCGTGCAGTTAGGTTTCTTACTCATTCGTGTCTTCTTTCTGTGTTTGAAGCAAGCTCTGGTTCAATCAGCAACTATGGCCTGTCAGTGGTGTGGAAGATATCCTTGCCTTGTTCCTGAAATTAAGAAGAAAGAACTCAGACTTCACCATTTAGTATCATATTAGTAGTGGATTTTTTGTTCATGTTTTATCAAGTTGAGAAAATTTCCTTTTGATTTTAGTTTTTGTAAGTTTTTTAAACCAAAAGTGACTGTTATAAACTGCTTTTTCTGCATCAATTGTCATAATAATGTGATTTGTCCTCTTAGCCTGTTAGCATGGTGGATAATATTACATTGTGTGATTTTTTAATAATGAGTCAGCTTTGCATCCTTGAGATATGTCACACTTGGTCATGAAATATGTCTTTCTTTATGTTATTTCTACTTTCTAATATTTTTAAATAATTATTTTATATCTATATTCATGATGGATATTTGTCTGTAGCATGTGTGCTTGTTTGTGTGTGTTTGGGTGATGTCTTCTGCTTTGACAGAAGGATAGTACTGCTCACATAGAAGGATACTGCTGGAAGTGTTTCTTCGGTTTTCTTGAAGAGATTGTGTACAGTTGCTGATAATTCTTCTTTAATGTTTGGTAGAATTCTGTAATGAAACATATGGGTCTAAATATTTCTTTTTTTGGATTTTTTAAATCAAAAATTAAATTATTTAATAGTTACAGGGATTTTTAAACCATCTATTTCATACTGAATGGATTATGATTGCTTTCCCTTTGTAATCAAATGATTCATTTCACCTAAGTTGCCAAATTCATGTGTGTAGAATTGTTTGTAGTTTTCCATTATCTTTTGTTGTCAGCAAGACTGCATGGCAAAAGGATGTGACGTTTTATATTTCTTTTAGTAATACAAAAGATTTTATAATTCACTGTTATTTTTCATCCTCTTCATCTTTCTCACTTTGAAGAATTTGCAGTTCAGTTTCTCTATGTTCTTGTTTAGTGTCATTAACTGAGTCTTTCCTCGTGGAAGACATAGGATATACTCCCCAAATTCTTGCATAGTTAGAAATGTCTATCTTCCACACTTAAAATGAAAATATGTTTTGGCTGGGTGTAGAATTATTGTGTTATACTTCTCAAATTTCTGTCAATAGAGTATAGATAATATTCTAATGTCTTCTAGCTTCAAGTGTTTCAATATGTCTGGCAGTGATACTCTAATATCTTTTTTCTCCTTTTTAACTTATTCTTTTATTCAGAAAATGTGATATTTTCTCTTTAACCTTTGGAATCATTTTTTTCGAGGAATTCCATGAAGCTTTTAAACTTATACATGAAGCTTTTTTTGAATAAAATATTTTTTCTGTTAATTAAATATTTGTATATATTATTTTTATTTTTCAAACTCTTATTAACATGTTAGGCCTTCTGTATTTTTCTGTGGTGTTCCTTAAACTTTCCTTCCTATATCCCTTCTCTTTCTATTTTGCTCTGTATTTCACCAAAATTTGTCCAAGTAGTTTTCTACTCCACTATTTCAGGTCATTAATTGCAATATAGCATTGAATGCCATAACCTTAAATATAGCATCAATTTACTAATTCAGTTGTTTTCCTGAGAAATCATGTAATCAGCAGTTTCCCTATAGCAGCTCTACTTTCTGGATTTTGTACATCTTTTTTTCTGTATGATCTTTCTCTATTGTGCTGCAGGGCCCTGTGAGAGGGCTTTTGTTTATTTGCTTGTTTGTTTAATTATTCATGTATTGATTTATACATTGGGGTTCAGGTCTTGACGATGGATCATCTTTGGTGTCTGTAGTCCTACAAGTGGAGATTAGTTTTCCCCCTCATAAGCCAATGGTATAGAGTAAAAAGTCCTCCAATCTCTTGCTCAGCCTTCTTGTAGTAAACTTAGTTCTCTAGTCACTGTATTATCAAACATTCAGTGACAATAATGACTTAGAACATCCAATCATCAGTTCTTGTCATGTGTGGTTCTGAGGAGATCAAAGGCAGTTATTTGTGATAGTCAAAGCAAAAATTGTACCAAAGTTAAATATGTAAGAAAGACTATTAAAGATTACCGCAATGGAGGAGAAAGATCAAAGCACTGTCTGAACTGAACTCCACTGAGGCAAAGAGCAGACAGTTTTTAAGTTCTAGAGTGGGGAATAGTAGGCCATCTGTTTGCCAGTTGGCTTTACCCAAAGGAAAAGTAAACTTTCTCATATTTTTATGACAGGAGGTAGTTTTACAATTTGGAGGAAGGTGTTCACCTAAGTCAGGCCCCTACCCTCCCACAAAGACTGGAAGGTAGGGGCACTACCTTCACTGAAGATTTTATTTCATTGATGACTCTCAGGTTTTCAGAAAGCATCCTAGATTATAAAAATGACAAGAGGCTTTGATAGGTTTACATCTTAAAGTGGCAGAGAAAGAATGTTCAATTACAAGTTTTCTAAAGTAAACGTTCTACGAAAAGGGAAAGGAGGAACCTCTGTAGTTAGATTGTCTTGGTTCTGTAAGGGCCTGGGTGAGAGGGAGGTCAGGGTTCTAGAGTAAGGACAAAACCTGCCTAAAATTTAGCAAGCCACCTTGGTCAGGACTAAATTCTTACCTAATATCAAATAAGCATTTGAAGAGAGGCAAACATTTGTAGTTAGTGATAATGAAAGTAGAAGCCAGACTCAAAGTGTCACTTGCTAAAAATCCTGAGTATTCACTTAGCCACCAGTCTTATCATCTGTATTTTTGGTTTTTTTTTTTTTTGAGAAACCAAAGGAAATCTTCATATACACGATTTTATTAGGTTCTAACTGTAAAATATTCTTGAAATAAAAGGAAAATTTATATTCCCAGTGTCCACAGATCTAAATAAATGGCAAAATAATCTTACATGGTAGATGGTTGAACTAATCCAATATGATTGTCTAGAAAAATTTCATTATAGTTAACTCAATATATTTTTAACAATTTATTATATTTACCTATATGTTTAGAAGGTAGAATTTCTAATTTCTATGGCTTATATAACATATTTGATTGCAAAACAGTACCTTAATTAAGAACATATTTCAATTCTGTTAATTACCTAATGTAACAGAGTGATTATGTATGTTTGGTAATGTCTTGCTCTTTACTCTCTTACAAGTGACTATCCTACTATGCACATAATTTAAATTAGAATACAAGAAAATGACATCCTTAGATCTATGCTACACTATGCAATGACTAAATTATGCAGATGCTGTTACTCAGAATAATACAGGAATCTTGTTACAATAAAATTGCTGATTACTCAAAAATGCTAATGTCCAATTGTTAAGAGCTTCCTCTGAGAATAACTTTCATGTAAAATTAATTGTTCTAACAAGATTTGACATAAATGAAATCTGAAAATGAATGAATAATTTATAGGAACAGTATTGAATGCTGCAAGATTCTTAAATAGATTTGTTTATTCTGAAATGACAAAATATGCTTCCTAAAGGAAAATTAATCTTTCATCTACAACAAAGACCTTGTTACTTCTATTTAATAAGTGCATTTAACCTATTTATTTGTTCACCCCTTCTTCTCTTTATATTCATAGCCAAACTTTAAGGAGGGTACAATTCATTTTTGAAACCATTGAATTATCATTCTATTAGGTTAATTGGAATTTTGGGTCAAAATTGATGAAGAATCATGAATGATCAGGACTGCTGAAAATAAAATGGCTTTAACAATGTTTAAAGGGGTTAACTTGTTTTTAATTTTCAATTTTTTTATTTCAGCATATTACGGGGCTACAAATGTTTAGGTTACATATATTGCCTTTTCCCCACCCAAGTCAGAGCTTCAAGATGTCCATAACCCAGACGGTTATGGACCAATGCACCCATTAGGTGTGAATATACCCATCCCCTCCTCCCCCCTCCCACCTGCCTGACACCTGATGAATGATACTACTATATGTGCACTTAAGTGTTGGGCAGTTAGGTCAGTTAATACCAATTTTATAGTGAGTACATATGGTGCTTGTTTTTCCATTCCTGTGGTACTTTACTTAGTAGAATGGGCTCCCGCTCTATCTAGGATAATACAAGAGATGCTAGATCACCATTGTTTTTTGTGGCTGAGTAGAACGTCATGATATACATATACCATGTTTTATTAATCCACTCATGTATTGAATTGCAAAGACGTGGAAACAAGGGTTTACCCTTTTGATGGATAGTAATCCACTACAGAAGAAAATACACAGCTAGTTTTTATGTTTCTTGTTTGCTCTATTCAAATCTGGACAGAGACAATAGGCAATAAACATTAACAAATAAAATATCCTACTTTAAAATTTTTTTCCAGTTAAAATTTAATTTGATTCTTTAAAAACTTTTGAAAAATATAGAAAATAAAAGGTGAATGAAGAAAATGTAACATTTTAGCAGTAAACAGTAAAAATCAAAATGAGAAACGGAAAGGAAATGAATATGAGGTCTTATTTTATGCAGTCTTTTATTTCTAAGATAAAAAAGTGTATTCTGTGTTTCTAAATAAAGAGCAATCAACTCTTTTTCTGAAGAGAATTTTTATAAATTCATGTAAAGACATGGAATTGATAAAGAATTGAGTACAACTTGCCATATTATATGGCTATTTTTAATGGAAAAGGATTGTGCCATTTCATAGGGGAGGATCCTTTGGCAGGACCTTCTCACCAAACATGGTGGTAAACAAGACAATGCTATCATCAGTGATTCATCAAAGCTGCTGGCAATTTTCATATACAGTATATCCCATAATTTCTAGTATTTACATTTAAAGAAAGTTCTACTCAAATAAACTATGAATTTCTTTTTAAAATACATTCTTGGGAGATTAAATATTTTATGTATAAGATGATCATTGGAGGCAGCAATACTTATTTCTAAATTTCCAGGGACTGCACATGAATTACTAGCATTATATATTTATAAACCAATTATAATATTTACATAGGCCAAGCACATTTCTATTCATTTAATTATAATTTGATAACTCTTTTGAATAAACTTAGCAACAGTGGCAAAACCCAATAGACTATATTAGCATTTTACAAATGAATTACAAGTTATAAAAAAGAAAACTATTTTTTGTGACTTTAGGGTCATAATCAAAATCCCATGTGCCTGAAAACAGGAATAACTAGGATATTTTACTTGTCATGTACATAGTTCAAATAAATTATTTTATAAGTCATGTTTCATATTATTATGCTATAACCCAATTAAGTTGCCATCTCATTGTTTATTTGGATGCATTTTAAATATTAATATCTAGTGAATGGGAAAGCATTAACTCATTTGAGAGTTGATACATTTGAATTTTTATTTATATCATGATCTTTAAATATTTACCTCTTTTGAAAATTTATAAGAAATTAATGCGGCCGGACGAGGTGGCTCACGCCTGTAATCCTAGCTCTCTGGGAGGCCGAGGTGGACAGATTGTTTGAGCTCAGGAATTTGAGATCAGCCTGAGCAAGAACGAGACCCCGTCTCTACCAAAAATAGAAAGAAATTAATTGGACAGCTAAAAATATATAGAAAAAATTAGCCAGACATGGTGGCACATGCCTGTAGTCCCAGTTACTTGGGAGGCTGAGGCAGTAGGATCGCTTGAGCCCAGGAGTTTGAGGTTGCTGTGAGCTAAGCTGATGTCACGGCACTTGCCCCGGGCAGCACAGTGACACTCTGTCAAAAAAAAAAAAAAAAAAGAAAAAAAAATTAATAATCCATCAAAGCCACGTAATTATGGAGCAAACAAATACATGATTTAATCACAGAGCAGTTTTTATACAGTTGACCCTTGAACACCTCAGGGATTAGGAGAGCCAACATCCCATGTAGTCAAAAATCCACGTATAACTTTTGACTCTTCAAATGCTTAACTACTAATAGTCTACTATGGACCAGAAGCCTTAACAAAAACATAAAGGGTCAATTAATATATTTTGTATGTTTTATGTATCATGCACTGTATTCTTACTGTAAGAAAAGAAAATGTTATTAAGAAAATCATAAAGAAGAGCAGATATACTTGCTATTCATTAAGTGGAAGTGGATCATCATAAAGGTCTTCATCTTTATCATCTTCATATTGAGTATGTTGATGAGGAGGAGAAGGAAGAAAAGGAGGGGTTGCACTTACTGTGCCTGAAGCAGCAGAGGCAGAAGAGGTGAAGGAGTTGGAAGGGGAGGTGGGAAATGCAGGCACACAGTGTGATTTTATGGAACACATTGTAATTTCTATCTCAATTGTTTCGTTTTCATTTATCTAAATATAAGGTACCATCCTTTTTTCATCAATGTTTTCGTTTTAGTGCCCATATCATAGAACAGTACTTGTTTTAAAAGAAGTCAAAACAGACTTGAATAATCAAAACCATTCTGAAATATTGTGTAACGTCAAATTTTTTTTGTGGCACTTTTTTGTCTACATCTTCTTTCTCATTGTCTGAACTGGTCTGAAGCACTCATCTCCATTAAGTCATCTTCTATTAATTGTTCTAAGGCCAGGCGCGGTGGCTCACGCCTATAATCCTAGCACTCTGGGAGGCCGAGGTGGGAGGATTGTTTGAGCTCAGGGTTCGTGACCAGCCTGAGCAAGAGCGAGACCCGTCTCTACCAAAAATAGAAAGTAATTAATTGGACAACTAAAAATATATAGAAAAAATTAGCCGGGCATGGTGGCGCATGCCTGTAGTCCCAGCTACTCGGGAGGCTGAGGCATTAGGATTTCTTGAGCCCAGGAGTCTGAGGTTGCTGTGAGCTAGGCTAACGCCATGGCACTCACTCTAGCCCGGGCAACAAAGTGAGACTCTGTCTCAAAAAAAAAAAAATTGTTCTGGTGTAGTGTCTAATAGCTCTTGAATTTCTCCAAGATCCATATTTTGAAACCTTTCATCTTTCACCTTTTTTTTTTTTTTGCCATATCCACAATCTCTTTCATGATTTCCTTGATTGGTTCTGTTACAAATTCTGTGAAGTCATGCACATATCTGGTCATAGTTTTCTCCAATGAGAATTTATTGTTTCAGGCTTGATGGCTTCCATGGCTTTTTCTATAATAATGATGGTTTCTTCAGTGACATAATCCTTTCAGACTTCCACTCTCTATCAGGATTCTCATCCATAGTGTTGTTATTCTTTACATAGAGTACTGTATGTGATGAGCCTAAAGGTCCTTTTGACCCCCCTGATCTAGAGGCTGAATTAAAGACGTTGTGTTTGGGGGCAAGTAGACCATTTTGACATCTTCAGGGTTGAACTCATAGGGCTGTGGATGGCTGGGGGCATTGCCTAATATCAAAAGAATTTGAAAAGGCAGTCCCTTACTGGCAAGGCCTTTCCTGACTTCAGGGACAAACCATCGATGGAACCAGTCTACAAAAGGGGTTCTCATTGCCCTGGCTTTCTTGTTGTGCACACACACAAAAAAACTGGAAATTGGTGTTTATCTTTTCATATCAAGGCTCAAGGGATAGCAACTTTATAGGTAAGGCCAATCCTAATAAACCCAAATGCATTTGCACAAAACAATAGAAGTAGTCTATTCCTGCCTGCCTTAAATTTTGGTGCTTGTTTCTCTTCATTACTAATAAATGTCCTTTGTAGCATTTTTTTAAAGAATAGGGAACTTTTGTCCACACTAAAAAATCTGCTCAGGTAGATATCCTTTCTCCCCAGTGATTTTCTCAATGGCATTCGGGAACTTACCTGCTATCTCCTGGTTGGCAGAAGCTACTTCTCTTGTTTTTTGAAATTTTTGAAGCCAAATTTCTTTCTAAAATTATTAAACCATCCTTTGCTGAAATTAAATTCTCCAGCTTTTGATTTTTCACTTCCTTTTACTTTAAGTTGCCATATAGTTACTTTTGTTTTTCTTGAATCTTATTAAAGTCATAGGTATGCCTTTCTTATAGACATCCTCCACCCACATAAAGGATGAATTCTCTATATGAAATATAAAGAAATTTTGCAAAAAGTACAAGGTTTTAATGCCTGCTGGTATAGCTACAGCAACAGCTTCACAAATTTCCTTTTTTTTTTTTGATAATACAATGGTTCTTACAACGGATTCATTTATCTTGAAATGGTGGACACCACAGCTACAGACCTTAATCTGCAGTACATACCAAACAATTCAACTTTTCCTTGTAATGTCATGACTATTCTCTGCTCCTTAAGAGCACTTCCTGCATCACTGTGGCATTTCATGTGGGTCCCATGGTGTTATTTAAGGTGTACAGTATTGCATGAAACATGATGAAAAATATTCAAGAACTGTGAGAGATCACTTTTTACTACACTTATGTAATTTACTACAGAAATGAACTGCTCATGTGGAGATGATTATGGCCTTTTAAGCAAATACTCCCAACACTTGAGCTCATCACAATAGCAACAGAAGTGGCTACAAAATTATTACAGTGATATAGTATGTATTATAGTTAATTTTGCACAGTTATGAATTACTACTACCTCTTTACATTTGTTTATATTTATCTCAACTATGAATGGTGCCATGTATAGTCTATAGGTGTTTGTCTGTGTAACTTTTGCTAAATTTTAACTTTTTATAATAGTTTTGTGTATATATTATGGTAGTAAACAATAAAATAGACTACTATATACACATATTTCAGATTTTCATGACATACATAACTATTCTTAATTTTTTCAATATTTCCAGACTATACAGTGTGTCTGAGAGCTTTTTCAATTGTCACCAATTTCCAAAAATTTCCCAATACAGTTCTTGAAAATAATCTGTATATAAGTGTTGTTGTTTGATGGTGAACTGATACCATTTTATATTCTGCAGATGCAAATAAAATAATTTATGAAGGCCTTGTAAGAAAGTTCTGATTGGAAAAAAAGTTTGATATGTAATTATTTTATCCTGCTTGACTTTTAAAAAATTTATCCCTGCATTTTATTACTATTAAGAGTCTTTAAAAAGTGTTAGTATGCTATATGTTTCCCTATTCTTTTGTTTTTAACCGATCTGTCTCTTTATATTTTTAGTAGAGGTATTAGAGACAACATATAGAGGGGTAATTTACATTACCTCTCTATTCTTATATGTTGTTAACTTTTTCATTGGAGTCCTTGACAAATTAATCATAATTATTCTAAATCCCCTCTCTGGCAATTCCAAAATCTGTACCATAATTTAATATAGCTCCGATGCTTGCTTTGTCTTTTTAGACTATGCCTTGTTTTTGTCTTTAGTGCGTCTTGTAACATTTTGTCGAAAGCCATGCTATAATATATGGCTTTTTTCCTTATTTATTGCTTCATAACTACTAAGGAAAATTGGCCTTTAGTGTGAGGTTTGAAGTTAATTTGCCTAGGAATTAAGCTATGTTAAATATTTGTTGTACCTAAAGGTGTCAGAGACTTCAATTGCCTGTGATGTATTGTTTTCATTTCCCCTGTTACCTTATGGTTTCTTTAGTATCTCCTTCTTAAATGGATTCTGTGCCTTGTAGCTCTTTTAATAGTAATTGGCTGTTATTATATTAATATTTGAGCCCTGCTAATGTGGTAGAAAAATTGGGATAGAGGAAATGTTCTATAAACCAGTGATAATTCCCAGTATTTTAGTGTACCTGTTTTCTCAGGCTGTGTCCTTCACAAGTGTTTTATACCTTTCTAACCTCCACCGTAGATGACACAAGAAGGCTAGAGGGGACCATAATTGATAATTTTGCCTCCCCCAGGGTTGGATAAGGCTCTAATAAAGACAGCTCCTATTTCAAGCAGGGCTTTATTATGAACAACACTATGGACATATTTTAAAATGGTTACTTTTCTTTTAAGCGTTACTTTTGTCTCTTCACTTTGTAAATTTGTTCTCAAAAGCTTGCCAGAAAGCCACTGAAATTCAACTGCCCCTGGAAAATAGACTCTTCTTTCATCTTCTAAGTCATTTGTGAATGTCTTGTGATGGCAAGTTCTAACCCAAGACCTTACATGGAAGGGAATTTTGCATAATATGAAGGCATTCTTTTTGTGCAACTAGAGATATGCTTACTTTCTCCCTAAAAGAAGTAACTTTTTCTATCTCTAGCTTATTCTCAATCCTCTTGTATACACTATAACATACATGCTTAAATATAGAGCTGAACATTATAAATAAAACTTATATCTATTATCTTATAGAGTGGAATAGGAAGAGAAAATAACTAATGTAGACATATATAAAAGAAAGGGGAAATAGGCATAGTTACTGTAGTGCCCATATCTTCAACTGGTTGGTTATATTGCTGAAGCTGGGATTCATAACTTCCTTTTTCCAGTACCAATTAGATTTTTTTGCCTTCATCCAGCACTTGATTGTCTGTCAGCTGTGGTTGTTATCTGTCAGAAAAATCTAAACTTTCATTTCTAAGAAGGCTGTGCCATTAATGACCTTTTTTATTTTCAATTGTTATAGTTTTCCTTCTGTTGCTAATTCTGAACAAATGATTCCTAAATCCAGAAAGTCCACTGGGTCCAGACATTCTCCTCCTTGTTCCATTGAGAGTCAGAATCAATTATCTATCTACAGCAGAATACCTTATAAAATATCACAGTTAACTTTGGAAGAAATGGAAAAGTAGGAATAAAATGATGCTGGTGGAATATACATTGTATTGATTGATATGGCTACAAATTATTTTGTTTGTTTCTGAGCTCATTTGAGTTGACAACACTTCTTATTTGCTTTAGCAACTTTTCAAAACTTTTACTATTCTTGGGTACTCTTATTGAAACTATCATTTAAAACCACTTATTAGATAAACTCTCTTCTATTCATGAAGAACAATGTATCTCTTTAGCATGAATCACCAGAGCTTTCTACTCCATTGACAACTATTTGTACACTCACACACATCCATATCCACATCACATTCCTTTACTCTGAAGGTATCAAGGATGTGGTATCCCTCATCTGTTCAAAAATAAATCCTACAATTCTTATCATTATTACATTATTTTTACCACCTTCATCTGCTACACACTCATTATTACTAGCATTCAATATCCTTTACAAAGGTAGAGGGGAAACATGTAGTCCACAAGGCTGCCCTCACATCTGGTACCAACTATAAGTTTGGGAATAGGAGATTCCCAAAACAACGCTCAAGTTTGTTAATTCGCTAAAGGACTCGCAGAACTCACCGAGAGCTGGTGTACTCACGTACAGAAGAAATATATAACTTTCTAAGATACATAGAAAGAACAGAATCTAGGAAAGTACCAAAGGTGGAGCTTCCATTCCATACTCTTCTACCCATAAAAGAGTATTGCATTCCTGACATCTATGTGTGACAACACATATGGAATATTGCCAACCAGGGAAACTCATTTGAGCTTTGTTGTCCAAAATTTTTATTAGGGCTACATGGTTGATTGCTCATGTGTCTTATATTGGTCTATAACACCTTTGGAGGTTGAATTGATAATGTGTGACTCAGATACCATACCTTCAATCACATTGATAGGCTGCATGGCATGATTCAAAGCCCATTGGCAAACAAAATCACTCCTAGGCATGTATACCAAGGGATTAGAGATTGTCTCCTAGAAGCAGCAGACAAAGATCAGACATCTCTCTGAGCAAGGTTAAATTTTTTACTACATACCTTTCTCTCAATCAATAAGTATGTCCAAACTTGCCTTTCCTAAAAATATTCCTTTCCTCTACATCTCCTTCTAACCAATTTGTCTTTGCCTTTTCATTCAAAATTCTTGAAGCCTCCACTTATTCATGTCTCACTCACTTCTCAGTGCACTATATTCTTGCTCTGTGCCTTTCCTATCATTGGAATTGTTCATTATATCAGTTACAGTGAATTTTTAAATTGCCAGATGTCAAAAATGTCTTCTGATTTTAAATTTGTTTATTTATGTCATCAGCACACTACTTGCATATCCAAAATATGACACAATTTTATATCTTTGCTTTATCTTTCTTCCATCTCCAATACATCCTTCAAAACTAAACAATGACAATATACTTATTCCAGTTATTCCTCAACCTTTGCTAGTTGTACTCCTACTGCTATGGGTTTATCATTTTCTCCTCTGTACTCTATATGTGGATATTACAAATACATATTTTTAGATCATAAATATGTTTATAATGGACTTGCCAAACCATTATATTGGAAATATATTGTCATTTATTGAGTAATATATTTACCTAGTGTCAGTACATTGCATATGAGATATATAATGCTCAATAAATATTTGTTGATATCACTGCTCAGGAAAATTTCACAGAGAAAATTGAAGCCTGAACAGTGTCTCTAAAAATGAGATAAAGAGAAAGCAGATATTTAATTCAATATATCTAGATAGTGCTATTTTCTAGTAGCAAAATGCAAAGTGACAGATCATAGTATATTTAGGACATATGAAAAATGAAAGTGGCAGGCTTGAAGGTACCTTGGGGTATCGTAGCTTGAATATATCATAGTCCTTAGCAAAATATTGATAACTACAAAAATATATTGAATATGTTTATCTACAAGAAAATTTAGATATCATTCAAAGGGAATTAAAAATTGATCCTGCCCTCCAAAAACGCACAACCCAGTAGGAGATATTGGGCTTGAGGAGTCTAAAACCGACATTCCTTTTTTTACCATAGGCAATTCCAAAATGAAAAGATTAGTCAATATTGGAGTAGGTGACTTAGGTAATACTTTGGCAACACTGGGATTTTAAAGATGAATCACAAAATTAGACAGATTTACTAATCTGGTAAATACTTACTATCTATATAGTCACTAGGCAGTTCTGAAAAATCTCAGGCTCAGAATAGCCTGCTCTGAAGAAAAAAATGAATTGCAGAATGGAGTATCACTGCAGGATGCATCCAGATTCCATGTGGAAGAATGGGGGAGGAGCTATGTTAGTCATGACTAGATTCTCCTCTAAAACTCTCAAATCTGACAAGTCACTCTTTTTTTGTGAAGAGATATATGTGAATAGGTTTAGAAAGGTCAGGAGTTCTACTCTACGAGCTTTTCTTTACTTGGTAGGAAAATCGGGCGTTGGACGTTACTATTTTCATATAATGGTAGGCATAAAATAGACAGCAATAACAGCTAACATTTATTGAGAGTAATAAAAAAGTACATTTATTGTTGTAAGTACTGCCATACAATACTTATTGTGTAAGTATTGTCATTTTTAATGATGAGAAAACCAATACTCAAAGAACTTAAGCTTAAGAGAACTTAAGCAGCTAGAATATGGCAGATCTAAGATTCTAACCCAGTCACCCTATACCTTGCATCTTATACTTTACTCACTTTGCCTAAAACTATTGCACTATAAGGTCGACAGTTGAATTTAATATTTTCTGTGAAAACTTACAATAATCCTGATTATAGCCCCGTCTATAAAACACATATTTTTTTTTGGTCATTGTCTAAGAGTCATTATCTGAACCTAATGCAGCCAAACTGTAAACAATCCAGCAGTTTCTGAGGGAAAAAGCTCTGCACATAGAGGAAAAGAGTCATTACAATTGGACAAATATAATACTGTGACATGGAGGGTCTGTGTGATATAATGGGTCTCTTAGTTGTTTTGTAGAAACAAATTGAAAGTCGACCAAAAAGAAAAAAAAAAAAAAAACAGAAAGAACAGACAGTTCAAAATATTAACTGTAAATAAACAATTCTTTTCTGATTTTGAAAAGTAAGAGAATCTGATCAGTAGAGAACACTTGTAATTTGAATAATCTCAATGCCTACCAGAAAACACTGGTACATGTTTTGGCCCTGGCATCTGGTAAGAGAAAAATGTAATATCCAAGAGCCAGGTTTGCCTTATTTTCATGTGTTGTTATTTAAATAAACTTCCCAGTTGCTTCAAAAAGCACAGAAAGAAGCAAAACCAGATTATTTTGAGAGTTGAGAGAAGGAGCAGGAGGAGAGAATTTCCATCTAAAGGTGAACTACAGTTTATTCTCAATACCATAATAAATAATTCACCAATGATGAAAATTATTGAATTTTGGCAGATATGTCTTTTCCATTTCTAGGTAGGTTTATTGACACTAAAGAAACAGAAGAATCTAAGAGTATTAAATAAAAATAGCTATCATTCAGTGAGCTTTTATTTGCATCTGGGAATGTATTCTATCTTTAAATACATGATTTTATTTAATCTCAAAACAACCTTGAGGCTGTTATTATAATAATTCTCACCTTATAAATTATAAAATAATTTACAGAAAAAGTAGTATTCTGGAATTTATACAACTAGTAAGTCTTGAGGCTGAAATTCTAATACCGCATTCTAACTGCAACCCAAACTTATATTTGTATCCCATATTAATTTCCATGTACAAATAAGCATTGATAATATTTGCACCATTATGATAATTATATGAAAATATATTATCACAAATTTCTAAATTACTTTGTCTTGTTTTTGCAAAGTAAATGAAGAATGAAGAGAAAAGAGGACAGGAGGAAAGGAAGGAAGAGAAGGAGAAGGAGGAGAAAGAGGAAGATGAGGAGAAAAAGAAAGAGGAAGAGGGGAGGAGGAGAGGAAGAAGAGGAAAAAAAGGGAGAATGAGGGAGAGGACCAAAAACCAACAATAAGCAGAGTGTGTATTCATTACTCATGAATGAATAAGCAAATACATCAACAGACTAGAATAAAGAATCTAGCAACAAATACATATTAATACATATGTGACCAATTGATTTTCAATGAAGTGAATTGATGAAATTAGATGATTAAAAGAATGTTTCTACAAGTTGTGCTGGGATAAATGAATGAACGTATGGGTAAAAAAAAAACCAAAAGCCCTTGACATCTACCTATATGAATCACAAAAATTAATTGATATTAAAACCAGATATCTTAATGTAAAAAGTAATTCTACAAAATTTCCAGTAAAATAAATTAAAAAACAACAATTATCTTTGCAGCTTGGGCCCACCAAAGATTTCTAAGAGACAACAGAAAATTCCCTAACCATTAAAGAAAAGTAATGATAATTTACATGTCACAAATTTTTTAAAATGGTGCTCATCAAAAGAAACTCTTGCTAAAATAAAATGTCAGTGTATATATTACTTATCATTTTTTTAAATTGTGACTTGCAAAAAAATTGTCATAGATGTCTGGCTGCCAAATGAGAACAAAGTTAATTTCCTTGGTGTAGAATATCCAGTTCAATAACATGGATCCATCACATTATTTGTCTTTTTAAAAGGGCATAGGGTCATTCTACTGTAATAATTGAAACCAGAGAAATTAAATTATAGACAGGAGATGCAGAAATATCAATAATAAAAACTCGATTTATAATAATAGCTAATATTTTCATTCTTAAGAGCTGACTTTCCCTCTATTAATTTTTTTTTCATGGATGATAATCTGAAGCCATTACTACTATTCAATTTGTTTTATTACTAAGGAAAATAAGAATTTGAGAAAAAAATAGAAAAACTATTAATAAAAAAGTATCTATTTGACCCATAATAGGATCACCATCTCACTTTTTAATGCTGACTGAAAAATAACCACTGTATTTGCTTTGAATATGAATATAATACATATTTTTTAAGTTCTCATTTTATTTAAAAATTTAAAAAATTATTTTAGAGTCACATTAAACTTGAGAAGTATCCTCCTGCAGAAACTTTTCCAAAATGAAAACATTTACCTCTAATGATTACCTTTAAAACTTTGTCCATTAATACATATTAACATGGAATAGCTAGTAGAATCATTTCAATTTTTGATTACTTCACAATTGAAATGAATGAGAAAATTTCATGATGGAAAATCTATGAATTCAATGACTCCATTATAATTTTGTAAAGCTGAGAGAAATATATTTTATACATGATAAGGACTCTAGAAGAAAACTGAGTTAGTCAAGAACAATCTCTAGATTTGCCCAGAGCTGATATGACAATATTCTTTTCAGCTACTTTACCACTCTAATTATAGAGAGTATTACCATTCATTCCGAAGGCCAAATCTACATCTAAAGAGACATGTTTAGAGACAGTTTGACGTAAACAAAGAGGTGAAATCTTAGTAAACATAAATGGTGTTTTATAAAATAATGTTTTACACTTTACACAAAGTTTGGTTTAGATGTGACATTTTTATTAATTATGGCTCACTGTGCAAAATTCATTGATTAGTTATAAACATTTTTCCTAGTTAGGTAATTTTTAATTAAGTCTTCAACACAAATGTAAAGTAAAATCTTTGCCATCACCATTTTATGTACATGGAAGTAGGGTAAAAGACAATAAATTTTATCTAAATATGGTATCACTTACATTCTTTATTTTATAACCATGAGAAATGTTTCAAAATAAGTAGAGTATATAACTCCTTAGATTTATAAAAATATACATTTAGCTGAATATCTAGGCAGAAGATATGGTTCAAGACCAAAACAAAAATTATTAATAATAGAATTCATTACCAGTATACTCTTAACAAATTCTAAAAGTTTCACATGATGCAGAAATAAAATAAACACAGGAGCATGATCTGAGATGGAAGAAGTATTGGAAGGGAAAACAGTAAGAAAAGCAATGAAATTGGGGATGATCTACATCAGAGATCAATAATAATATCTAGTGAGGTTAAAATAAGGGAAGATACAATTTTAAAAAATTATAACAACCCATAATTTCAGAAAAATATAAACAGAGTTGACATACTCGAAGATCCTTGATTATCAGAGAGGAGATTGAACATACTATGAACTATAGAATCTATTAATATTTAAAAGATGTATGAAATATGTTTTCCAACTCAAGCTTCTTAGTAACCACTGAAGAGTGGTAGGTAAAGTAATAACTCTTCTTGCCTCCTGATTCTTAGACACAAGAAGTCCAAAGTGCCATGTTGGTAGCCCTAACTTACAGCATTCAGTGGGATTTTACTGTGGCTCCTAGTAAGAGAGTTTCTCCTATGGGGACCAAGATCTCCAATCCTGCACAACATGAAGTTGTAGATATGGCAACACAAAATCACCCAGTGTATCAGTGAGTGTGATGAGAAGTGACACTACTCTTGTTTCCATGCCTTGGTTACCAGATTCATATATTTTTCCAGTTGTTAACACAGCACCATAAAGAGGATTCGAAAATTTCAGACCCACTCTCACTCCCCCCATATTCACTTTGAAATTTGTCCCATGTTGAATTGTATGGTATTTTATTCCTAGTGATACAGGAATTCTGTAATCCCCCAGATAGTGTGGCTTCCTGAAACATTCTGAGCAGAAATACCAAACCCATACATGGTGAGCAGAAATTGCTGGCCATTCCAGCATGATGTAGTTGACTTGCCACTGTGTAACTACATCAGTGACTCAGTGTTGGCCTCTGTATTAATTTTCTATGGCTGCCATAGCAAAGTAACACAAATGAGGTGGCTTAAACAACAAAAATATATCTCTTCAGAGTTCTGGAGGCTAAAAGTCCAAGATCAAATTGTCCGCAGAATTGTTTTTTTCTGAGGGATGTGAGAGAGAAGCTATTCCACATCTCTCTCCCCTAGCTTCTGATGGTTTTCTGGCAATCTTTGGAATTCCTTGGTTTGTAAAGGCATTACTCCAATCTTTGCCTTTATCTTCACATGATATTCTCCCTATGTGTTGTCTGTTTCCAATTTTCCCCTTTTAATAAGGACACCAGTCATATTGGATTAAAACCCACCTTAATGAACTCATTTTGAATTGATTATCTCTATAAAGGTATGAAGTACTGGGGTTTAAGCCTTAACACACAAATTTTGAGAGAATATAATTCAGCACGCAACAGCCTCAGTTGCTGACAAGTTGGATTTTCAGCACTAGTTAGATCAGTTATAGTAAGTGGGAGCTCATTCTGTTGAACCATATGTAGCCTCCATCTCTGCCACAGTGGTCACTCTGTCCATGCATCCAATGTGCCAGATCTGAGGTGGCCAATGGCAAGGACTAGCCAATATCAACCAGCCAAGGCATTTTGCCTACTTGATTATTTAGAGCCATGGTGGATCCTTTCTGGTGGCCACTGATGTGTGATACAAATATCTTTGCACTTTGTGCTTGCTCCCATGTATTTTTCTATATGCCTGCACCCTATACCTCCTTGACTAAGATCTTCAAGTTCCATTCTTTTTAGGCTTCTGACCTAATGGCTAGGCCATTGGCCACTGCATGTAAATATGTAAATATCCTCAAATGAAGGCACATCCCCTTTCTCTCTGTGTGCATAATCATGTAGGCCATATGCAAAGCCAAACTTTGGAAAGATTTTCTTTCTTCACTATTTTCTAGGGCTGCCACTGAATGTGGATATAATGCAAATATCATTCATTTTGGCTTATATATCTCTACTGATCTGAAACATCTATAAACCCACCTTTTTCTTCTTCCTTACATTGGCCATATTAAACCTCCCCATTAGGCCATAAGAACCAGCAGGAAGGGGAACTGGTACAATTGTGGTGGTGGCATGGTGGTCTGGGCTACCTGTCTGCTCATGGCCTACCTGTTTGCACATGCAGCTTACACATGCCTTTTGGTCATACTCTGACTCAATCCTGCATTTTCGAATTCCATCTTGTGATAGACTCCTGATGGGAATGTTCACCTTTATGATTTGGTGAAAACCCAGCTCATAATGAGCAATTATGGGTACATGGCCACTTGCTATCCAATGATCAAATGTTTTGTCTCTGCCAAGGCATTGACATGCCCAGAGTATTAATAGGACATATAAATCTCTGCTGAGGATGACAAGGCCTTGCCCTAGACTCTCAGAAATTGAATATTTATTTTTCCACTGGGGTTTGCCATAAGCTGATTACCAAATAATTCCCCACCATTAAAACTTCCAATAACATGGCATGTAACAGACTGTAAGTTCAGTAGAACATTCTGTATTTCTTTTTTTTTTTTTCCTGGTAAGAGATGTGGTTACATGGCTTAATATCAATATAGTGGGACAATTGCAAATATCAAAAGTTCCAAAAAGTTTATGAAAATAATAAGTTATCAGGAAAATAAAAGCTGAATATGACCTCAACTTTATTTTTTTTCACTTTACCATTAATAGAAGGTCTATTCTGTGTGAGATAATGGCACTTTTACATAGCAATTCTTGTTTAATAACATTTAAAAATTATAGTCAGGTGTTATTATTTAAATAATTTGTTGAAATTTCACATTGCTTTCAAACAAACTGAAGTATTTTTTACATCACTAAGGATGTTTATGCAAGATGGAAAATAATATAGAAATAAGAGTATGTTTATTAGATAGTCTTAAATATCAGATATCTCTAATCAATAATTGGTATACACTGGATTACAATCACTTCAAAAAGATCTTTAATAAGTTACTGAAGAAAATGAAAACCCCATATCAATGTATTTATATTTATTTATAGTCTATATATTCATTAAAATATATTTTCTCATTTAAAAATTATAATTTTTATGGCTAAAGAGCCTATATACATTATACCAATTAATAACAAATGATCATCCATGCACCCACCACCTAATCTTTGGAAATAAAATATTGCCAGTATCTTTCAAGGTGTCCCTGTATTTTGTTGCAGAAACTCTGTGTCTCAAAATTAAAGGAAATCAAAGCATCGAGTTTTTCTTTAAATATTAGACCTTTTCAAATTTTAAACTCTCTATATATGTGTACATAAATAATATTTTACTCCTTTTGAATTTCATATAAACAGAATTGTGCTTATTAGGTATCTACCCAAAAGAGCAAAAGATATGCTATAATAGAGACATCTACACCTGAATGTTTATGGCAGCACAATTCACTATTGCAAAGACGTGGAAATAACCAAAATGCCCATCAATTCATGAGTGGATTATTAAAATTTGGTGTACGTATACAATGGAATATTACTCAATCATAAGAAACGACAGTGATCTAGCACCTCTTATATTTTCCTGGATTAAACTTAAACGCATTATCCAAACTGAGGTATCACAAGATCGAAAGAACGGTCTCCACTTGTACTCGCCATCAAATTGGTACTAACTGATGAACCCTAGGGTGCTCATGTGACAGTAATACTCTCCAGGGATTAAGGGGATGGGAGGGTAAACCTGCAACTAAAGGACACAGGGAGCATTGTAGAGGGGAAGGTCATGCCTCTAACCCTCGCTTGAGTGAGGCAAAGACATAAAATGTAACCATAATGTTTGTACCCTCATAATATCCTAAAATGAAAAAAAAAATAGAATTGTGCTATATATATTTTTCCAATTTGCCTTTTTGCCTAATATCATTTGTGATATTCACACATGCTCATGCCTATATCTCTATTACATTTATGTGCTCTGCTGTATAACATACATTCATAACATCAGATAAATATAATTAATTTACTCAACTCTTCTCTTAACTGGATTATTTCCAGGTTTCATTATTCTAATAAATGTAACAATGGCTATGCTTTTACATATCCTTAGTGAACATTGTACAATGGTTTTTCTAAGACTAAAATTGCTGATCCTAAGTATATGCATATCATTAGAATTTTTAATTCATTTATTTCCTTACTTGAATAAAATAGTGTTTCTTTGTACTTTGAATTTGTATTTCTCTGTTTACCTTGTAGCTATTTTGTGCACACATACTATTGCCTATATATACATATATATATACACACACACATATAAACTAATTGCTGGTAAATGTGTATCTAGTTTATTATATTATATTTATATATATTTATAATATATACTGGCAATTAATTTCTATTTTAGTGAATGCACATTCATTGAATTGCCATTTTCATTTTTATTAATACTGAGTATAGGATTCTCTCTTCATTTAGTATTCTAACATATTTAAGTTATGAGCACAGAGAATACATTCCTAATTCTGTAATATGAATTTTGTAATGGACAGATGTTATTATTTTGAAAATATTCTCAATTTTATCATAAGTCTAAAGCATACTCTAAAAAAATCTAGTGCATACTGATATATATGTAGTTGAAATTGAAAAGAATATTTTTAATCTTTCATTCCATCACTCCCAGAGACAAACACTATTTATTAATTGTTTGGAGGATGTGTTTCAAAATTTTTATAATTAGAGCTATTTCTTATTTTATGGCTATTCCATCTTCTTGCATATAACTGATAATATGAATTATGTTTTAAACTTATGCTACGTGATCCAAATTATAAATGTACTTGGTGTCTGTTTAATATAGTCCATCTATCATAACCTGTTATTTCTCCTTATGTACCTAGAATGATTGTTGTTATTTATTCTTTTTTACTAATTTGTAGCGAATAACTTTATTTTTTCTCATATTTATCCTTTATAGTTAAGATTAATCTATGTTTTAAGCTAGCAATAGTGTCAATGACATTGCTTGGCTCTTTCATTTACCTGCCAAGCCTATGTGAGAGAAACAAGTTGTTGCAAGATAACAGGTGGCCATGGATTGATTTTTCCCTTAGTCACAGGAGTAGACAGGAGTGGATGAGCAAATAAATGTCCTCAGAAGAGCAAGCTCACGGTAAGCCAACAGGCAAGATCTTCCTTCTGCTTGATGAGCATCTCTGTGGATCTTTACTAAGACTGGATTGGTTACTAGATTCAACTAGAAAATGAGCTTTTCTGCAATTATATCTATGTAAATATTTTGTTTTTTGTTTTTTGGTTTTTTTCGTGGGAGACAAGAGTCTCACTCTGTTGCTCGGGCTAGAGTGAGTGCCATGGCATTAGCCTAGCTCACAGCAACCTCAAACTCCTGGGCTCAAGCAATCCTACTGCCTCAGCCTGCCCGGTAGCTGGGACTACAGGCATGTGCCACCATGCCCAGCTAATTTTTTCTATATATTTTTAGTTGTCCAGATAATTTCTTTCTACTTTTTTTAGTAGAGACGGGGTCTTGCTCTTGCTCAGGCTGGTCTCGAACTCCTGAGCTCAAACGATCCGCCTGCCTCGGCCTCCCAGAGTGCTGGGATTCCAGACGTAAGCCACCGCGCTCGGCCCTATGCAAGTATTTTGAAGAAAATCCAAGTACAGGTGATTAAAGAACTTTGCATTGAGGATAGACAAGGGCTGGGGACAATTCAGAGGAGGTACCATTTGAGGTAATTCTAATAAAGCATTTTAGGAATTAAATCAGTGATGAAAATGTGTGATAAGATTATATTATATCATCATATGAGCATATGATGAGCATATAGAGACAGACTTTCTGAAGAAAACTTCATAAGGGACTTTTTTGTGAGCTGAGTAATTTCAAAAATATAAGTTATAAAGCCCTACAGATTAAGAGTTGTGTCTCGGGACAGAATGAGATTGAAGAAAAAGCTAAAATCAGATAGAATTAGGTTTAGCTGCATCAAAACCTAATCAAATGTAAATATAAAAAAAGACAAAAAAAAAATCCTTCAGACTTAACAGGCCAGCAATGGGTGGGTTTTTGTTTCCTAATGTTGAGTTATTTATTAAAGATGGTTTTTTTTTGATAAAGTTGACATAATAGGTATAGTTCAGTTATTCTACAAAATTCCATCATGTGATGGTATCATATTGGAGATACAGATTCAATAAGAAAAAATTTACATATTCAAAAGTGATTTAATATGAAAGTATTCTAAAAATAAAAGCCATATATTTGTCACTATGATAGTAATAATAATTGGGGATATATTGGGGAAGAAACAATATAAATATTACATATATTAATTACCTATTATATATGAATAGATAATTATTTTTCTTAGCTAAACTCTCTAGCAAAAAAGGCATGTGCATGTGTAAAATGTTTAATTGGGATTTATTTACTTATATTTTTATTCCTGAACATAATTATTTCTTTTTATTATTGTGAATTTCAATGATGATTAAAATTAACACCCTTAATTATCCATAAATTAACACCCTTAATTATCCATAAGTAGATAGAAAGTTCTTTCACTTAGAAACTGACACATTTAGGAATGACCCAATCTTAGGTATGTCATCTTAAAGTATTAAAAATAAATAAATTTTAAAAATATAATTCATATATTAACTCTAATATCACATTATTGCTTATTGAGATTAAATAATACAGCTAAACTTAAAGGTTTATTCTTAAAAGTTTCCAGATAATGTAGTCTAATTTTCTATTAAGCAACATTACAAAATATTAGGCAACTCGCCTTATCATAAATTTTGGCTTAACACAGAAAAAATAAAAGCCTGAAGTATTTAATTTAATTGACTATTAGAAAATATTTTTAAATTATTAAAAAAGTTTATAGTCATACAGCCAGATCTTTATTAATAATATCAGCACAATACACTGAAAGAGTAAGCCATAATGGTTCAGTAATTATATCCATCCTAGGATGGATATGAGACATTACCATAAATGTGCAGTTACCAAATAATATCCCATAGACTTTAAATTTATTGTCATATGAATATTCCTCATGACATTCACTGTGAAAATAATCTTTCACCATTTATGACACTATAAGATTTATAAAGCAATCATCCTTATCAATGTCTTACCATGATTGAATTGTTTAACTGTGTCTACATCCTTTTTGCATCTTAATTTTGTAGTTAGTTTTTAACTCTTTACAGTTTTCTCTTTTCCCAGAAGATGCAAACCAAACAAATGGCAAAGTCTGAAGCATAATCTATTATTTGCTTGGCTCTTTAAGAAAAAAAGAAAGTCTTAAATTAATTGACTGATTTCAAGCTGATGTGTCTCTTGTTTTTAGATCCTTATGTATGTTTATTCATGTAAAATACGTTTGTCATATCAATTAATACATTTTTCATAACCAAATATAGCAGAGTCATAATACATTTACATACTTGAAATACAACTCTTTAATAATAAATTATGGTAGATTACTTACAAATAAATGGTAAGTTATTATTACGATGTTAAAACAATGTTAAAACAATAATCAGTTTAATAACTATAATGCCTGTGAAATACCAAAACACCAAAGCATATGATGCTTTCACTTCTTTACAAGAAAACGAAAACCTTTCGGATGAAATTTGTTTGTGTGTGTCTGTGGGGTTGGGAGTTAGTCAGTCAATAAATGATCTACCTTCACAAGATGATTCCTTTCATGGTCTTTCATTTTTTAAAACTGATATTATATGTATTATTGATTTTTCAGCTATATTTTATAGTGTATCTACTCAATAATATTATTCTTCAGAACTGTTTACCTAAGTGCAGATAATAAACACCAATATGAAAGACAAAAGTCACTATTTAAAACTATCCTTATTCTCTTCAATTGACCGGAAGTTTCCTTTCTTTTTTTTCTAGTTATAGAAGATACAGGCCTCTAAAACTAATAAAAATACCAAGGGGTCAGCTAATGATCTTGCTTTTTTGCCTTTATTATTTATTTATTTATAGTAGAGAATGCTCTGATGTAGCAAAAGATCTTTTCATTATCACCCAGTTACAGGCTGAGATGTGTCCCCCCAAATTTTCATAGACCCTACAACCTCCAGGACTTCACAATGTGACTATATTTGGAGATAGGTCTTTACAGAGGTAGATAAGATTAAATAAAGTAATTAGAGTGGGTCCTAATCCAATATGAGTGGTGCACATAAATGAAGAGGAGATTAGGACACAGACATGAATAGAGGAAAGACCATATGAAGTCAGGAGGAGAAGACAACCATCTATAAGCCAAGCATAGAAAACTCAGAAGAAATCAACCCCTCTGACTAAATTCCTACTGTCCTGGACTGACTCCTTTCACCAAATGTTTAAATAATTTTAACTTTCCATGAATTTTCTCATGTTTTGTATGTGTTTCTTTATTTCTATTTCAAGGTAAAAATACTCCACATTCTTCTACATTAGTCCAAATTGTATCTGTTTCATGGCTTACAAAGTTATCCAGTGATAATTACTATTTGTTCTCTTTCTAATACTACCTGTGATGCAAGTAGAGAGTCTCCTGAGTTAGATGTTTTGCGATGGGTCCCCTTGGGTTTGAATGGTGGCTTTAACACCTATGGTTGTACAATTTTGGCAAATTATGAGCCTCCTTGTCCTTCACTACCTCATATTTGCCATTACAATGCTATCTATCTCAATAGGTTCTTGTATACCTAAATTAAATAAATCATTGATGTATCTCAACATTAATATGCTGTGTTTCACAGTCCTTATCTGATAAATTATCTCCTTTTAGATATGTTTGAGCATTATGAGAGCAGAGCCCATGTTCATTTTCCATCTGTAAATAACCCTATATGCCTTAGTTTATGTGACCTCTGAAGCAGACCCTGAGACAAATAGTAATGCAAAAGTAGATTCTTTGCTAGGTTCAGAGACTGATAATGGAGTAGAGTGTGATGAATAAGAGAAGGCAACCAATGAGGAGTGCTACTATGGACCTAGCTACAACTGTGTTCTGCTAGTGCTGCTTGTGTCCTGCTTGAAAGAAGTAATTGTGTTACTCACATATGAGAGGTGCATAGCTCCTTCACATGAAATATGGATAAACTCTCAGTGATCTCTAAAGACTGCAGATGTCTCAACCAAAACATCATGTGTAAACAGGCGTCTTACAGGGAGATCTTAATTATCTACATACATCTTAGGATGTAGGAAAGAAATTCCTAGGGGAAAGATAAGCTGACCTTATGTGGAATAGTTAGTGATGTAAGGGTCTTCAATGTGACTAAGTATTTCAGTATATGCTCTTCTGGGATTTTTACTCTTGTAGAATATTGAATGAGTTGCACAACAAACAAAGGGTTTAGAGTCATTGTGTAAATTGGGTCAGTTGTCTAATATCTAGGAATCTAAATTTTTACTGTAAAACAAAAATATAGTATTATTTCCCTACCTATTTGATAAAATGTTATGAGTCTCCAATGGGATAATTATAATGCAGTTTAGAATATTTTGTGAACTGTGAATTTCAATAAGTATATGTAGTTGAAAAGAATAACCATCATTAATGTGTTTACTTTTAATGTTAAAAGATATTTATGTACTCTCTCTTTTGGCACAAAGTTTATCTTATTTAACTCCTATTAGAATAACCAGGCATTTATTTTGAATATTTTAATTTTTGTCCACTTCTGCTCATCTCTGTTCATCACTGAGGTGATTCCTCTGACCACCTTCTAGACACCTTCATGCTACCACTGTCTTTTTGTAACCACCATACCAGCAAGCTAAACAGCAATACCATCAAATCACCTCCAGTCTCCTTGCTAACTTCTCATTCTCTTGATGTCCTTCTCTCAGCTGGTTAGCCTGGTGCTCTTCATCACATCTTACTATGTTAATATTTTATCTAAACTTAATATGTTTCCATGTCAGAGAATATTTAACAACATTACTGCTAAAGATATAAGAGGTTAATATTTAATGGTAGGCCTCTGTCAATTCGTGAAGGGCCAAATATTTTGATAGGGTATTCTGCTTAGATACTTTTAAAATTACAACACATGAGCCAATACTCACTCTGAATAATTATGCAGTATCATTTCTCCTGTGAGATTAGTCTAAGAGATCCTTGGAGGCAATAGGTTTAGGCTCTAAATTTTTTATTACTTTGATAGAACTGGTTATAGTTTCAAGGGGAAGAACTTTATCATAAATAAATCCACGACTTGTTATTATGTACAATTAATCCTCATCTCGTAGTGGTAGTCACCATTAGTATCTAAAACATATAATTTCTTACGACATCATATAAACTCAGAAAATAAATCAAGTAGTACACAGTGGCTCATCGAGAATTATAAAGATAAGAGATTTGTACCATTTGTACTGAGATATCCACCGTAGAAAGATCTGTGAAGCAGAGAGGGCAGTAAAACAAAGGCCCTAGTCAAGGATACGCAGAGAATGTCAAAGAAACAGAGAGCCTGATGTGGCTGGACCACGGTAAGCAAGATGGACAATAACAGGATCTGAGCATGGAGAATTAGGCAGACATTAGGACTTCCGGTGACTTGACAACTGGCAAAAATAGTTTGGATTTTAATTCAAATTTAATGTCAAGCCATAGGAGGGTTTTAGTTAATATATAAAAAGTGATGTTTGCCACTTTTAAAAATTAACTCTGGCTGCTCTGTGGAGAATAAATTTAAGAAGACAAGTAATGGAAATAGGGAAACCCATGAGGACAGAGTTTCACACCAGAGAGAACAGTTCCTTGAACTATAAGGTTAGTAGAAGATATGGAAAAAGTGGATGGGCCGCTGATGTGGAGTTACAGTCCACAAACTTAATGATAGGTCAGATGTGGATGGGGAGAGGAACGGAACAATCCAAGTCCATTTTATTTTGGGCTTGGACAGGATAGTAGTCCCATGACTAAGAGGGGGAAGATTTGGAGAAGAATGGGAATTTTGTTTTGTCACATTCGACCTCTTACTATTCAAATCTCATCTCATGGTTGCAAATGTTCCATTTTTTTTTATGATTCAATTCAATTCAGTGACCTGTATATTTATTGAGAAACTAGTACATGCCAGGTGCTCGCTTGATAAGAAATTTCCCCTCCCCTGTCTCCAGAATTATTGTCTCAAGGAAATTGTTGCTCCATGAATTAATATAAATATATTTGGAAAAGGACATGTCTCAGGAGTTTTGCAGAGCTTTGCCCTGAAGGAATATGTGAACATGTTGGTTTGCATTTCAAATGCTGTTGCACTCGGGAGGGTGTCTCTGAAAGACAGTATTCCACAAGGCACTGCGTTTCTCAGACCTAAAGGTTTGGATTTGCTTTGTAAAGCAAAGTGAACCTGTTAAAAACTACAGGATGAGAGCTGATAAAAGAGTGCCCGCCCCGAACAGACAGCCATCCTGGCTATAAGCAGTTAAGGGACAGTTCCTGCCTAAAACTCCAGACTATCTGTCTCCATTCACAATAACCTGATAAAGAAAATATGGAGCCAATATATCGCTGTTTAACCCCTCTGTTAAGTGATAAATCTACCTTAGAACTTGGAAGTTTACCTTTGAAAGATTTTGTAACCATTTGTTCACATAGATAGAATTAGTTAAGGGATCTGTAGAAGCCTTTTGAAAATCTGTTAACCTAAGAGGAACTACCTGCTGTTATGTAAATCTGTTACCCCTGGCAACTAATGACTTACCTGTAAGTGACCATGTAAGACTTCATTCGTCG
>CAUYSK010047615.1:0-25418 GCA_963575035.1 Avahi laniger | reverse complement strand
CCGTGACATAGAGAACACAGGCTCTGAGCAGGACACATGGCCACACGGCCCAGATGAGAGTTGATTCTTCTTTCCTTTTTTTTTAGACTTTATTTTGTTGGAGCAGTTTTAAGTTAAAGAAAAACCGAGTGGGAAGAACAGAGCGTTCACCTGCTCCCCCCAGGCAGCGTCCCCACGATTAGCACCCGGACTAGTGCTGCGCAGTCCTCACGTTTGATGAACCAATAGGGATACACTGTTACCAGCTCGGTCCACGGTTCCCGTTAGGGTTCGCTCCCTGTGCTGTCCAGTTCCATGAGTTTTGACAAATGCGTAATGTCACGTACGCGCCATTGCCGTGTCACACAGAGTAGCTCCACTGCCCCGCAAATCCCCTGCAGATCCCCTGTGCCTCACTCGCTCACCCCTCCCTCCCTCCTCTGGACCCCTGCTAACTTTTCTTGCTCTGTAGTCTGCTCTAGTATTAGTATGGGTGTTGCGGCTTTCTTTTGGTAAGAGCTGGAATGGTATCTCTTTCTCCATTCGATTACTTTTAATCTAACTGTTTTATATTAGTACTTAAGGTAGTGTTCCTGTAGAAAACATATAGTTGGGACTTATTTTTCTGATCCACTCTGACAGCCTCTGTCTTTTAATTTATGTATTTAGATCACTGATGTTTAAATTGATTATTGTTATACATGTTTGTTACTGTTTTCTGTTAGGTGCCCTTGTCCTTTGTTTCTTTTTCTGTTTTCCACTCTCCTTCTCACTTTTTCAGTGTTAGCTGAGCATTTTATATGATTCCATTTTGTTTCTCTCTTACCATATCAACTATACTACTTTTAAAAAACTTATTTTTTGAGACAGGGTTTTGCTCCGCACCCAGGCTGGAGTGCAGTGGCCCGATCGTAGCTCACTATAACCTCGAATTCCTGGGCTCAAGCAATCCTCCTGCCTCAGCCTCCTGAGTAGCTGGGACTACAGGCGTGCACCACCACACCTGGGGAATCATTATTATTATTATTATTTTTATTTTTTGTAGTGAAGGTGCTTTGCTATGTTGCCAAGACTGGTCTTGAACTGCTAGCCTCAAGCAGTCCTCCCACCTTAGCTTTCCAAAGTGCTGGGATTACAGGCATGAGCCACCCAGCACTTTCTAAAAACTTTTAGTAGTTGCTTACATTTACACCTAATCTACTTTCAAATCATACTAAACTGCTTCATGCATAGTGTGAATACTGACACTTTACAACAGAGTATTTCCTATTCCTCCCTTCTGTCCCTTACCACATTACTGTCATTCACGTCACTTATTCATAAGCTATAATCGCCAAATACATTATTGCTATTATTAATTTGAACAAATTGTTATATATTAAATATATTGAGAATAAGAAAATAAATATTTTATTTTACCTTATGTGACGGTTAATTTTATGTGTCAACTTGACTAAGCCAGGCATGGTGGCTCACGCCTGTAATCCTAGCACTCTGGGAGGCCAAGGCGGGAGGATTGATCGAGGTCAGGAGTTCGAGACCAGCCTGAGCAAAAACGAGACCCTGTCTCCACTAGAAATAGGAAGAAATTAGCTGGACAACTAAAAATATATAGAAGAAAAGTAGCCGGGCATGGTGGCACATGCCTGAATCCCAACTCCTGGAAGGCTGAGGCAGGAGGATCGCTTGAGCCCAGGAGTTTGAGGTTGCTGTGAGCTGGGCTGATGCCACAGCACTCTAGCCTGGGCAACAGAGTGAGACTTTGTCTCAAAAAAAAAAAAAAAACTTGACTAGACCAAGGGGTGCCCAGATTGAACATTATTTCTTAGTCTTTCTGGATAAGATTGGCGTTTTAATCGGTGGACTCAGTACACTAGGTTTCCCTCCTCAATGTGAGTTGATATCACCCAATTCATTGAGGGCCTGAGTAGAACAAAATGCTAAGAATGGAAAAAGTTGCTCCTGTTGCTCCCTGCATGCCTGTTTGTGCTGAGACCACTGGCTCCTGTGGTGCCCAGGCCTTCTGACTTGGACTGGAACCACACCACCAGCTTCCCTGCACCCTCAGCTTGTAGGTGGTAGATCATGGACTTCTCAGCCTCCATAATCACTGGAGCCAATGCCTCATATTAACAAATCTCTTCATATATATGCGTACATATCCTATATAGGTCATATTACATATACATTGATATACACATCTTCTATTGGTTCTGTTCATCTGAAGAACCCTGATACATCTTCATTTATTCCTTCTCTAATTCTATTTCTTTATTTATGTAGATCTGAGTTTCTATCTGATATCATTTTTCTTCACTGTGAAGCAATTCTTTTAACATCTCTTGCAAGGCAGGTCTACTGGCAACAAATTTCCTCAATTTATGTTTGTCTGAGAAAATCTGTATTTCTCCTACATGTTTGAAGGATCATTTCACCAAATACAGATTTCTGGGTGTTTTTTTTTTCCACTCCATTCTTCTTCCTTGAATGATTTCTGAAGAGAATTTCAAAGTAATTCTGACACTTGTTCCTCTAGGGATAAGGTTTTCTTTCCTCTGGATTATTTCAATATTTTTTCTTGTCTTTCATTTTCTATAGTTTGAATATGATATGGTATGTCTATGTGTAGAATTTTTGGTGTTAATTCTGCCTGGAGTTCTCTGAGCTTCCTGGATCTGTGGTTTCATGTCTGTCATTAATTGATGAAAATTCTCAACCATTTTCTTCAAATATTTCTTCTATTTCCTAAACTCTTTCTTTTCCTTCTGGTATTCTCATTTTGGGTATGTTACACCTTTCTTAATTCCCCCTTGGTTCTTAGATATTCTGTCTGTTTGTTCTCTTTGAGAAGATTCTATTCACATATCTTCAAGCTCACTGATTCTTCCATTGGCTATATTCCAGTCTATTGATGAGCCCAACAAAAAGGCATTCTTCATTTCTTAATTTCTTCATTAAGTGTAAACATTTAATGCCACCAAACCCCAGATTACAAGAGTACTTGTGGTCAAGGAGAGTCGCCAGGGCCCAGGCGAGGAGAAGACGGGCGGAGACTCCAGCTGGGCTCACCGCTGGCAGCCCTAGGTGGGCACTTCTGCTGGGGCTTCTCCTCTTGGTCCTCTTTCTTCCCCATCTACAGTCTGTTGAAATTCCTGAAATTAACTTGGGTGCTCTTCAGGGCTAGAAGATTGGGCTGAACCAGCAGGACTCCACAAAGGATGAAATCACCTGACAGAGGATGACAAGGAGCCAGCAGTTTGGGGGAGGGACAGAACCGAAACCTATCGGTGAGAAAAGAGGAGGGGGGGACGAGAAGAAGAGGGCAAGAGGGGGCATACTGTTAAAGTGGAAACCTGGACTGCTGCTGGCTCTGCTGCTGGCTCTTGGCCTCCCCAGAGGGGTGTCGGTCCCTGTCAGACACAGTCAGGTTGAGAGGCCCAGCTGCATTAGCCCTACCCTCAGGAAAATGCCAGTCAGAAACGTACTGCTTACAAAATCCATCTTCTCTTTTGCATTTGAATGGAAAATGCTTATATTTTCTGAGATATGTGGGTTTGCCAGCCATTCTCCCCAGTGACTAGGAGCTCCTCTTTGACAGGAAACTGCATTTGAAAATTCACATACCAGGGAGAGGTTGGGGAGAGTTTCTGAGTCCTTTCCTTCCAGTGACTCTACCTTTTGTGCTTCCTCAGACTCTCCCATGTCCAAGTTTTTATTAGTTTGTTTGTTTGCTTAGAGACACTATGTTGCCCAGGCTGGGGAGCAGTGGCTACTCACAGGCTTGATCACAGCTCACTGCAGCCTTGAGCTCCTGGGCTCTAGCGTTACTCCTGCCTCAGCCTCCTGAGTAACTGACCCTCCTTAATCCCTGACAACCACCAATCTATTCTCCATTTCTATAATTTTGTCATTTCAAGAGTGTTATATCAATGGAATCATACATCATGTAGCCTTTTGGCATTGGCTTTCAGTGCAATTCTCTGGAGATTCATCCAGAATGTGGCACGTATCATAGTTTGTTCCTTTTATTGCTGAGGACTATACCACAACATGGATGCGCCAGTCTGTTTAATCATTCACCCATTGAAGGACATCTGGGTTATTTCCAGTTTTTGACCGGCATAAATAAACCTCCTATAAACACTTGTGTACAGATTACTGTGTGAACACAAGTCTTTGTTTCTCTGGAGCAAATGCCCAGGAGTTCAATTGCTAAGTTGTGAGAGAGTTGCCTGTTTAGTGTTTAAAGAAACTGCCAAACTTTTTTCCAGAGTGGCTGTACATTCCCATTAACAGTAAACGAGGAAAAGAGTTTCTCTGCATCCTCGCCAGCATTACTAGTTTTTATTTAACTATTCTGATATGTGCATAGTAACACTCATCGTGGTTTTGATTTTCGTTTCCGTAATGGCTAATGATGTTGAATCCATTTTCCTGTGGTTGTTTGACATCTGTCTATGCTTTTCGGGGAAATGCATGTTCATGTCATTTGCCCGTTTTCTAACTGGATGGTTTGTTTTACTATTGAGCTTTGAGAGTTCTTTGTGTAATCTAGAGACTAATCTTTTGTTGGCTGTGTGCTTTAAAAATATTTTGTCCCAGTCTCTAGTGTGTTTTTTTTTTTTCGTGCTCTTAACAGGGTCATTCACAGAATGAAAGTTTTTTAATTGTGATAACATCCAGTTTATCAATTTTTGCTTTTATGGATGATGCTTTTCTTATAAAGTCTAAAATATTCTTCACCTAGTCCTAGGTCCTGAAGTATTTTTAATTTGTATTTTTCTAAAAGGTTTTATAGTTTTACATTTAAATCCATGCTCTATTTTGAGTTAACTCCTGTATGGGGTGTTAGGTTTATGTCAGGGTTCAACTTTTGCCAATGGATATGAAAATTCTCTAGCAACATTTGTTGAAAAAACTCTCTTTCCTCGATTGAATTGCTTTTGTGCATCTGTCAAAAATCTGTCGATCATATTTATGTGGGTCTGAGTTCTCTATTCCGTTTAGTGGATCTGTGTGTCTCCCCCTCTACCAACACCATGTACTCTTGATTACGGTAGCTATACAATCAGTCTTGTAATGGAGTAAGTTTGATTCTTCCAACTGTGTAATTCTTTTTCAAAAATGGTTTAGCTGTTTCGTTCCTGTGTATTTCCATGGAAATTTTAGAACAATTTTGTATATATCTACAAAAATATTGCTGGGACTTTTATAGGAATTGTGTATCTCGATTTGGGGAGAATTAACATCTTTACTATTTTGCATCTTCAAAGTGATGAAGTATGTCTCTCCATTTGTTTAGATTCTCGATTTCTTTCATTAGAATTTCTAGTGTGCAGCATTAAAGTCTTATGAATGTTTTGTGAGAATTACATCTAAGTATTTCATTTTTTGAGCAACTATAAGTGGTATTAATACTTATTATATTTTTAAGTTTTCTGTGCAAGTGTTCATCACTAGTAGATCAAGCTATAATTGATTTGTATGTTTACATTGTATCCTGCAGCTTTGCTGAACTCACTCACTAGTTCGAGGAGTTGTATTTTGGGTTTTTTAATCTATTTTCAGGGATTTTTCCACATCACCATCATGTTACCTGCAAAAATGGACAGTCTTATTTTTTCCTTTCCAAACCATGTGACTTTTAGTTCCTTTTCATGCTTTACTGAACTGCTAGAACTTCCAGCATGTGTTGAATTAGCGTGGTAAGAACAGACATTCATGCCTTATTCCCTTTTGTGGGAGAAAAGCAATCTTTCCTTGACCATTAAGTATAATGTTAACTGTTGGGATTTTTTGTAAATGCTCCTTATCCAGTTTATGAAGTTACTCTCTATTCTTATTTTTCTCAGGGCTTTTTATCATGAATGGGTATCAAATTTTGTTAAATTATTTTTCTGCATCGATTGATATCATCATTTGATTTTCTTCTTCAGCCAATTAATATGATGGGTTACATTGATTTTCACATATTGAACAAGCCTTGCTTTCCAGAAATAAACCCCCACTTGATCATGATGTATAATTATTTTTATATATTGCTTAATTTATCTACTAATATTTTGTAAAAAATTTTTGTGTCTACATTTATGAGAGATATTGGTCTGTAGTTTCTTTTTTTGTACTCTCTTTGTCTGGTTTTGGCAGCAAAATAATACTAGCTTTTTAAAACGAATTGGGAAGTATTCCCTCTACTTCTTTGTTCTGGGAGAGGATGTATAAAATTGGTGTTTGTTCTTCTTTAAACTTTGCGCAGAATTCTCTAGTAAAACCATCTGAGCCTGGAGATACTTTTTTAGAAGTTTCAAAATTATTAATTAAATTCCCTTAATAGTTATGGGGCTATTCATGCTATTTTTTTTATATTAGTTAAGTTGTGGTAGTTTATGCTTCTCAAGAAATTGCTTCATTTTATCCAAATTGCCAAATTTATGTGTTTAGAGTTGTTTATAGTATTTTTAAATTATCCTTCCAACATCTGCAAGGTCTTTAGTGATATTTCCTGCTTCATTCCCAATATATGTGTATTCTCTCCTTTTTTCTTTGTTAGTTCTACTAGATGTTTGTGAATTTTGTAGATCTTTTTAAAGAACTAGCTCTTTGTTTCATTGATTTTCTTTATTGTTTCTGTGTTTTAAAGTTTATTGATTTCTACACTTATAGTCACTGTTTTCTTCTTTCTACTTATTTTGAGTATTTTTTTTCCTCTTATTTTCTAGGTTTCTGAAATGGGAGCTTAAATTATTGGCTTGAGAATTTTCTTCTTATGCAGTTAATGCTATAAATGCAGTTTTATGCTATAAATTTCCCTCTCAGTACTGCTTTATCTTTGTCCCACAAATTTTGAGTCTTACATTTTCATTTTCATCAGTTCATTATATTGTTAAAAATTTCCTTTGAGACTTCCTTTTGACCCGTGGATTACTTAGAAATGTGTTGTTTAGTTGCCAGTCATTTGTAAATCTTCTTATCTCCCCATTAATTGATTCCTAGTTTGATTCCATTGTCATCACAGAACACACCCTTTATGATTTCAGTTCTTTTAAATTTGTTGTGGTTTGTTTTATAGCCCAGGATATGGTCTATCTTGAGATATATAGTTTGTAGTCACTTGAAAACAACATGTATTCTGATGTTGCTAAGTATAGTATATGATAAATGTTGATGTGATCCTGTTGGTTGGTTCTTGAGTTGTTCTGTATCTTAACTGATTTTCTGCTAATTGTTCTATCAATCACTGAGGGAGGGATGTTGAAGTCTCCAACTATGATTTTGGACTTGGCTATTTATCTTTTCAGTTCTATCAGTTTTTCATTCACATATTTTGCAGCTCTGTTGTTTGATTGGTGTCACCTTTAGCAATGCTATGTCTCTTTGGTAGATTGACCTTTATATTATCAGATATTATCCCTCTCTATCTGCTAATTTTCTTTTCTGTGCTCTGAAATCCACTTTATATAATATTAAAGTAGCCATTTCTGCTTTATTTTGAATAAATTTGCAAAGCATGTCTTTATCATCCTTTCATTTCAACCTGCTTATATCATTATATTTGAGGTGATTTTCTTATAGACTTCATACAGTTGTGTCATATCTTTCCATTCACTCTGCCAATCTCTATCTTTTAATCAGTGCATTTAGACTATTTATATTTAATGTAATCATCATTGATATGATAAAGTTTATGTCTGGCATTTTATTTTGGTTTTTGTTTATTCTTTCTGTTGTTTGTTTCTCTATTTTATGTTGTCTTCTTTTCTGTGGATTACTTGGACTTTTTTTAGAATTCCATTTTCATTTATCTATAGTGTTTTTAGTATACTTATTTGAATATCTAGTTTAGTGGTTGCTCTGGATATTACATTATAAACATAATTCATCACAGTCCACAAGGGTTGACATTTTATCACTTCATGTGAAGTATAGAGTCTTTACCTCCCTTTCTGGGTTTTTGCCCTCCCCAGTTACATTTCTTTGCCCCACACCCTCATTTAAGACAATATAATAGTCTTAAATATTTGTTCTACCTACATGTAGAACTGTATCTACCAGTGTTCTACTTTTTGCTTAAACTGTCAACATAATTTAGAAAACTCAAGAGGAGTGTTTACCTGTATTTTACTTATCCTGTTCTCCCTTCCTAATGTTCTAAGTTCCTTCTTTTATCATTTTCTTTTTGTTTAGAGAATTTTCTTTAGCCATTCTATTTGATTATTTCTTCAGGTCACAAATTTTCTTAATTTTTCTTCTTCCAGAGAGATATCTTTTCCTTGTATAGGGTTCTGGGTTGACAGGTATTTTCTTTGAGAGTATAAAACATGTTTTGCCACTTCCATTTGGACTCCATGGTTTCCAGTGAAAATCATACTGACATTCAAATTGTTTTCCCTTTGTAGATAAGGTGTCATTTCTCTCTGGCTGAGTTCATTGTCTCTGTCTTCAGTTTTCATAAGTTTAATTATGATATATCTTGACATGGATTTTGATGGTTTATCTTGTTGGAGTTCCCTTAGCTTCTGGAATCTATACATTTATGTCTCTTGCCAAATTTGGGAAGTTTTCAGCCATTATTTCTATAAGTACTTATTTTGCTCTGCCTTCCTTCTCCTTCTGGGACAACAATGGTGTGAATGTTAGATCTTTTGTTATATTCCTACAGGTTCCTGAGGCTCTGTTCATTTTTTTCTTCCCAGTCCACTTTCTGTTCTTCAATTTGGGCAATTTCTATTGTTCTACCTTGAAATTCACTGATTCTTTCCTTGTCCCTTCCATTCTGCTTTCGAGCCTGTACACTGAGCTTTATATTATATTTCGCATTTCTGAACTTCTTAAATGGTTCTTCTTTGTATCTTCCATTTCTTCATTGAGATTTTCTACTTTTTTATTTATTTCAAGCATGTTTGTATTGCTTACAGAAGCATTTTTATCATGGCTGTTTTAAAACATTTATCAGATAATTTGACTATCTTTGTCATTTGGTGTTTGTATCTTTTTTAAAAACACTTTTTAATAGACCTCGTTTTGTAGAGCAGTTACATGTTCAAAGCAAAATTGAGCCAAAGGTACTGAGAAGTTCTATGTACCCTCCACCCACTCCCCACATGCGCAGCCTCCCCCGCTGCCAACATCCCACACCACAGTGATACATTGGTCACCATCAGTGAGCCTATACTGACATATCGTTATCACCCAAAGTCCAGAGTTTATATTAGTGTTCACTCTTGATGTACATTCTATGGGTTTGGACAAAAATATAATGGCATCTGTCTACCATTATATTATCAGACAGAATTTTTATTGACCCAAAAATCCTCTGCTCACCGCCTATTCATCCTTCGCTCCTTGCTGACTCCTGGAAACTACCAAGTTTTTTACTGTTTACATTGTTTTGCCTCTTCCAGAATGTCTTATAGTTGAAATAATGTAGTATGTAGCCTTTTCAGATTTGTTTCTTTCACTTAGTAATATTCATTCAAGGTTCCTCCATGTCTTTTCATGACTTAGTGTTAAATATCTCATCATCTGTGTGGACCACAGTTTATTTATTCATTCACCCACCAAAGGACATCTTGGTTGCTTCCAAATGTGAGTACTTATGAATAAAGCTGTTATAAGAATTTGTGTTTAGGTCTTTGTGTGGACATAAGTTTCCAACTCATTTGGGAGTTATTTTTAATAGGTTCAGAGTTTAGGCTTTGCAAGATGAAAGGAGTTCTGTGGATGGATGGTGCTAATGGTGGCACCACAAATAAATGTACTTAATGCCACTGAATTGTACATTTAAAAAAGGTTGCATTGATAAATTTTATGTTGTGTATATTTTACCACAATTTTTAAAAATAGTTGGGTATATGCATACACAAAGAGTGCGATGCGCACCATCCGAGGGATGGACACACTTGAAACTCGGACTTGGGGCAGGAGGCAGGGCAAGGGCAACATATGTAACCTAAACATCTGTACCCCCATAATATCCTGAAATTAAAAAAAAGTAAAAATAAAATAAAAATAAAAATAAAAAACATGACACATCCAAAAATCTACCACCTTAGTTTCTCAGTAAAATTCTTTTAGCAAAGATCCAACAGTAACAGAAATCAAAACCTTAAAATATGTATATTCTTTGAACCAGCAATTCCATTTCTAGAAATGTATTCTAAAGCATCAGGAAAGGGAATAATATTGTAAATACACCCACTTTCCAATAAATTTTTCAAATAATGAAAACTACCTAAATGTTTCAAAATAGGAGATTTATTAAATCTTACTCTGTATATCACCATATATGATATAGCTATTTAAAAATCATGACCTAGATGTGTAATTTTTGACATGAAATTTTTTTCCAGTATTTTGTTAAGTTGAAAAAAGCAGGTCAAAAACAATGTACACGATATGTGCACATGCTCGTGTGTGTGTGTGCGTGTGTGTGTGTGTGTGTGTGTGTATAATGGTTTTCAAGTAATTAATCTAAACAATTAATTAACAAGCATCTAGAGATTATGTTAAAACTCTGCCCAGAGGAGCCTTGGGGAACCTGCCTAAACTTTTATTCACACGAAAGACCACAGCTACCATCTCTTGAGTGCTCATCCTGGGCCAGACTCTATGTACACAGCTCATTTCGTCCTCACAACAGCGCTTTGTGGTAGACACTTTCGTTATTTCTGTTTTATGGATAATGACTGAGATTGAGGGCCAGGACCAGGCAAAACAGCTGGTCAGCAGGGAAACCGGGAGTGGGGCTGGAGTTAAAGACAGGAGTGCCCTTCTTGTGGATCTGGGTTCTTTTTTTTTTTTATTAATATTTTTTGTTGTGTTAAAATATATATAGCATAAAATTTATCATTTTCGCCTTTTTGAAGTGTTCGATTCAGTGGCATTGATTACATTAAAAATGTTCTGCAACTATCATCACTATTCATTTCCAGAACACTTTCATCATTTCAAATTAAAATTCTATACCCATTAAATAATAACTGCCAATTCCTTCCTTCCCCCAGCTCCTGTTAACCTCTATTTTCTATTATTTCCTTTTTTTCTGTGTGAATTTGCTAATTCTAGCTCCTTCATGGGCTTGAATCATGCAATATTTGTCCTTTTGTGTCAGGCTTATTTCACTTAGCATAATGCTTTCAGTTTCAGCCATGTTGTAGCATATGTCAGAATTTCATTCCTTTTTACTGTTGAATAATAATAGCATTCCATTCTATGTGGTGCCTCATTTTGTTTATCCATTCATCTGTTTACAGACATTTGGATTGTTTCATCTTTTAGCTATTGTGAGTAATGCTGCAGCGAACACTGGTGTGCAAGTATCTGTTTGAGTACTTGCTTTCAATTCATCTGTGAAATACCTAGGAGTGGAGTTGCTGAGTCCTATGATAATTCTATGTTTAACATTTTGAGGAACCACCAAACTGTTTTCCACAATGGCTGCACCATTTTACATTCCCACCAGTAATGCATAAGGATTCTAATTTCTCCATATCCTCATTAACAGTAGTTATTTTCTTGGGGTTTTTCTTAATGAATTTTTTAGTAATAGCTATCCTAATGATTGCAAAGTGGTATTTCATCATGGTTTTGATTTGCATTTTTCTCATCACTAGTGACGTTGAACACCTTTTCACGTGCTCCTTGGCTTTTCGTACATCTTCTTAGGAGAAATAGCTTTACGCATTTTTGAACTGGGTTTTTTGTTTTTGTTGTTGTTAATGAGTTGTAGAAGTTCTTTGTATATTTGGGATATTAATTCCTATCAGATTTATGATTTGCAAGTCTTTTCTCCCATTCCATAGGTTACCTTTTCATTCTTGATTGTGTCCTTTGATGCACAAAACTTTTAATTTTGATGAAGAGAAAATTATCTGTTTTCTTTTGTTACTTATGCCTTTTGTGTTTAGTGACGTTTCATACCTTCTTATTCTTTCTACATTTGTAGTTGTTTGAAAAATTTTATATGAAAGAATTTAATAAACAATAGTGAAATTGATTATGATTGTATCCAGCCTCTAGCATTTACATGCTATATGATTTTTAAAGAATACTCTTAAGCACTTGGAGTTTCATTTTCTTCATCCTTAATGGAGACTATAGCACACCTACTTCATTTGGGTGTATAAAAACTGATATGGTATTATATATAAAATGCTTAAACAATGCCTAGCACTAAACAAAATTTGCTTCCTAATATATCATCATCATCATCCATGACAACAAAATAACATGAACATAATATGCCATTATAGCTCCTTAGAACATGTTCCTATTTTGTGTGATATCTATTATTTTCATCAAAATTAGTATTATGATAAAATTTATTTTAAGTAATTATTTTTTCTTCTAATTGTTTTTTGGGATACTTTCCTAGAAATCATATAAAAAATAGAAATTGATTTCCCATGGTTCTGGATGTTGTGAAGTCCAAGATGAGGGCACCAGCAAGATTGGTGTCTGGTAAGTGCTGCTCTCTGCTTCCAAGATGGCACTTGTTGCTGTGTTCTCTAGAGAAGAAAATCACTGTATCCTCACATGGTGGAAGAGGTAGAAGAGATAAACCCACTTGCTCACGCACTTTTCTAAAGGCCCTAAACCCATCCGTGAAGGCCCCACACTCATGAGTTAATTACCTGCTAAAGGCCCAGCCTCTTGATATTATCACATTGGCCGTTACGTTTCAACACATGACTTTTGGGGATCAATGGATATAAAGCACTTTAAGAATATTAAACCCTGCAGCCAAATTGCTCTACACAATAAGTGAACCACCAATAGTAAAAGAAAAAGATATAATCATATTAACATATTTTCACAAGTTTGAATATTAAAATATTTTATTTTGCCACTTCAATAGGCAGAAAGTGTTATAAAATGTTTACATTTCAATTTGAAGTTGTAGGTGATTTCATATATTCCTCATTTTTTATTTCTGTGAATTCTGCCTTTACTTATTGATTTATAAGGGGTTCATGTAATAATTTAATCCTATATTTTCACATATTTTTGAATATTTTCTAGTTTATCTCTTCTTTTTAATGTTTTATGATGCATGAGGAATTTTTAATGATTTTAGTTTAATCCATTTAATTTTTCTTTTTTCTTTGCTTTGCTTATGAAATCCTAAGACCTCTCAAAAAATACAGAATTTCAGTTATAGCTTTATGAATTGTTCAGCTATTTAGAATTTATTTTGTTTGTATGTAAATACTGGCAAACAATTTTATATCTTCCAAATCATTACCTAGTTTCCACAACACCATTTAGTAACCTATTCACAATTTTCCACCAAATGTATAATACCAATTATCATACACTTCATTTTACTTATATTAATAATATGATAAATTTCTTTTATTTATCAGGTGATTTCTATGCTGAAAATGTCTTAATTATTTATCTTATAAGATAATTTTTATTACTATGTAGAATGCATTGCATATACATACTGTAACTTTTACATGAATGAACTTTTTTGCAACATATTCAAGGGCTGTCTGGAAAGTACCCAGCCATGTAATATGTTCTCATTATGTTATGAATGGCTGGATACTTTCCGGACAGTCCTTGTATATGATGAACTTTTCAAACATAACTTATTGGTTATATCTTTCCATTTATTTCTCCAAATAAATTTCAGAATATCTTCTTTGATAATGTATTAGTTCCTTGATTACAATTCTATCAATAAATTGAATTTGGCAACATTTAGCAGCTTTTCAGTACTTTATCTTTTTTTCCATTATCCTCATGTATTTTCCTAGGATTTTTAAGTTTTATTTTATGTCATTTTCTAAGTTTATTGGAATTTTTGTTTCTGTGTATTTCTCTTCATTTATTCCAATATTATGGTTGCATCACCATTTTGGGTAGAATCATTCCTCTCAACATTTTCTAATTATTAACATGAACACTTTTCTCTTATACTCTTTTCCTAAGTTACTAGCGTATGCCTATCTTGCTTTGTCTTTTGAAGTAACATTTGAAACATCAGCGAAGGTCTCTGTGAATCTGAGAGGATAGAAACAGAGGAGAGCAGGTGTGCTGGGGAGGCACAATGGCTTTTCCATCACGTGTTTTCATTTCAGGAGAGTGGGGAAAAACAAGAGCGACGCAAGGGCTGAGGGGCTGGAAGACCCTTAACTGCCAGGTTCGCCACAACAAGCTGCAGAAACTTTCCTCATCATTTGTTTCCGTTTTTTCATCTGTAAATATTATGCTGGGGAAAAAATAATCTCTCAGGTCCCATTTAGAGCCAATAGAGCTTAATGGCTAAGATCCTGGTCCCACAGGACACACTGAGTGGATGATGACGTTGTACCTTTCAGGTTACTCCGGGCAGTTCCCTGGGAAAACGTGACAGTTAATTGAGACGGTCCTAATTGTCGTGACCTTGTCAGACACTCCCTTTGCAGGCAGTGTCATGAGACTGCAGCTGAGATGATAATCGCAGCCGGGTGAGGAGCTTTGTTCCAGGATCCTTCCCTATATCTAGGGAACTCCTCGCTCATTCCCCTCCAGATCCCGCTCTCAAAGGCTCCATGGCCGTGAATAGGAGGCTGCAAAGAGCAAGAGTCCCGAGTCCCCTTAGGTAAGTGCCCGCTTGTGTAAGTCTGCGAGCGAGGGGAGGGAGGCAGTGCTCTCCAGCCAGCTCTGACAGCGCGGCGGCCCCTGGAGCAAGGGCTGACTGCGCGCTGAAACAGGGTTAATGTCCCTCAGGCCAGTTTTTCTCTGTAATTACTCTGTTCTCACTTTGATCTTACGATAGTTCTGCCACTAAAATAAAATAATGGTTCCTGAATCAAAAACCTAAGACAGAACAAAAAATAAAATAATGGAATAACATAATTTTTATATGCGATTAATATATTCTCAACATTAAGTTCAGAACTGAGGTAGATATTGTCAGGTGCTACAGTTACATATTCCTTGTCTATATAATTTAAGCAAAAAGAATAACTCCAAGGAAGAAGAATAGAAATATAACACTTGATTCTTTCAAGCTGGAAACACTTGCCCAATTTTGTTTTTTGATTCTTTTGATTTTTTTGATTTTGTTTTTCATAATACTTTTTGAAAAATCCGGTCCAGTTTTCTTGTAGAATGTTCCAAAGTCTGTATTTGACTACTTATTTATGATGAAAGTCAGGTAAAACATTTGGCAAGAATATTACTAAGAGGCTGGTATGTTCTATTTATTGAAGGATGTTTTCACTGGACAGAATATTCTAGATTGCCAGTTCTTTGAGCATTTGGAAACTATAAAGTTGCTTGCTAATCTTTCCATGGAAACAAAATAAATTCTAAATAGCTGAACAATTGATAATGTTAAAATTGAAATTCTGTATTTTTGAGAAGTCTTAGGATTTCATAAGCAAATCAAAAAGACATAGAAAAAATAAATGGATTAAATTTAAATCATTTTAAAATTTCTCATGCACGATGAAGCATGATTTAAAAGAAAAGACAAACTAGGAAAACACTTAAAAATATATGAGAATTATAGGGGTAAATTATTACATGGTCCACTTGGAACAGCTAAAAGAAGAATTTATAGAAATAAAACAAGGAACATAGGAAATCACTTGCAACTTCAAATTGAAATGTGAATATTTTGTAACACTTTATGCCTATCAAAGTGGCAAAGTAACATATTTTAATCATGAAACAGTTGTTTCAGAAATACAACAAGATGATTATACTTTTTTCTTTTCCTGTTGGTGGTTCACTTATTATAGAGAGCAATTTGGTTGCAGGCTTCAAAATTTTTAAACTGCTTTATACCCATCAGTCCAAGAGCTGATTTGTAGAAAAGTATTCCAAGAAACAATCAGAAGTACAAATAACTACTTTAAATAGTATTTACTGTATCACTAATCTTATGATGAAAAATTAATAGAAAATGCACAAAACAAGGTTATGTTCCAGTGAGTTATAATGTTATATTAGCTTGCTGTTATTTCGTTGTTATTGTTGTTGAGAATCATGATGGTATGTTAGCTAACATATCTTGTTCAGTGTCAGACACTTTTTAAGCATTTTATGTATAGTACTATATTGATTCTCACACATCCATTGTTGTAGCTGTAACTATAATTCCCCTTTTAAAGATAAAACAAAATTCAAATCTATTATGTGTATTACTCAAAGTCACACACTGTGTAAGGGATAGACCCTGGTTATAACCTTAGTGAATTTGAGTAGCTTTAAATAAACACTTTATTCTGAAAGTTTTCTTCTAGCATCCATCATTTCTGATGTCATTGGAAGTGTCATCCTATAGGGAATGCAGCATTTCTGTTTCGCTTTTATAAGTTTTCAGAAATCGGATCATGGTGTGTTTGGACGTGGATTCATTTGGACTTACCCTCTTAGTAGTTAACTTATCTCTTCAAAATTATACATTTCACCATATTTGTGACATTTTTAGCCACTATTTCTTCAAAAATTTTTTTCAGTTCTATACACTTTTTTTTTCTCTTTCTGAGGATCCAATCATTTTAATGTTAGATCTTTTGTTATTTTCCCACAGGTCTCTGAGGCCCTGTTCACTTTTTCCAATCTATTTCGTCTCCTTAATTCTGACAGGACAATTTCTATTGAACTTGTTTTCAAGTTCCCTGATTTTTCACCTGTCATCTCCATTCTTCTACTAAGTCCATTCAGTGCAAACGATTTCTATTATTTTTTTCACTTCTAAAATTTCCATTTAGTTCTTCCTACTATCTTTCATTTATTTGCCACAAATTTGTATTTTCCATTTGTCCCCAGAGTGTCTGTAATTGCTTGTTGGAGCATTGTTGCGATAGCTATGTGAAAATCCTTGTCAGTTAATCCTTGCCAGGTCTCAGTGTTGGTGTCCAAAGATTATATTTTCTTGTGCAAGTTAATAGTTTCACCGTCCTTGGTATGATGAGTAATTTTGGAGTGTATTCTGGACGTTTTGAGTACTTTTTCATGAGACTGGGTACTATTCATACCTTTTATTTTAGCAGAGCGTCAACCTGTTCAAGTTCAAAATGGAGTTCTGGCACATGTCTTGGGCTGAGGTTCTGCTTTCCCTTGATTCTTAAAGCCTTTGCAGTGATATTCTGGTTTTCCCTGAGTATGTGCTTCCCAGAGTCTGATCTCAAACCAGAGTTGTGTTCCAGGTCAATACTATGTATTCAATCCACAGTTAATGGGTTGTTTCTAGTCTTTTGCTATTGCAGAAAATGTAGTAATAAGTAACTTTTTAAATACAAAATTTCACATATATGCAGATATATTTGTGGGATCATTTACTAAATATGAAATGTTGATTTAAATGGTAAGAGAAAATGCACTGTTTTTTTAGGAAAAATATGAAAGTGTCCTTCACCCTACAACTTCAACAGAAATGAGAAACCAAACTTTTAATCTTAGTCTTTCTAATAGTCAAGAAATGGAATCATAGTTTGATTTATATTTATTTTATAATGAATATGAAAACATTTTTTCTTTGTGTAAAAGTCTCTTGTATTTTCTTTTTCTATGAACTGTTAATACAACATCATATCCCTTATGTATTTTTATATTTTGGTCATTTTTAGAACTCTTCATAAAATCTTTAAATTAGCCATTTGTATTTGATATAAGTTGCAAATTTTCTGTTTTTCTTTTATCATTTGTCATTTGGACTTCTTCATTGAAGTTTTTCTATTTAGGACAAAGTTCCCTAATCAATATTGCATTGCAGAAACATTTTATCTAATAAATATAAGAGAAACAATACAGTTAGAAAGTCACCACTTTGTAACTTTAATGAAGGAATACATCTAGACCACAAACATGAATGGATGCTGACCCATTAAAATGTTAATGAGAAACTTCATAAGGGATGACTCAGGCTGATAACACTTGGGCCTAATAATCAATTTTAATATTAATATCATTAAGCAGACATTATGCACTCTCTGTTTTGATGCAAAAGGAAGTACACAATACTATATTTGAAATATTTTTAACAAAAGAAAAATGAAATATAACAAGCCTGAAGATACAATTAAAAATTCATACAAAATATCTATATATGTGGAGGGTCTAGTAAAACGAAACCATGAGGAAACAGTCAAGTCCAGATTATGGAAAATTCTACAGTAATAAATGACTTTTATATCTTCAGCTTATAAATATAATAACCAAAAAAATGAGGGAGAAGGACCCAGCCATGACAGAGTAATAGTTATCAGACTGATTGTTCCACCAAAAACAACTATCAAAGGGGAAAAAAACAAAGCAACCGTTTCCAAGTTTTGAAAAACAGAACAAGACTGTACTTCTCAAAAGAATGGAAGAACACTTTCCATGTTCACACATCCTTATCGCCTGCGGACACTTCTCAAATCTCCGAACAAGGAAATGTTGAGCCCAAATACAGAGCAGGGGTCTTGCTGGTTGAGGAAACCTGTCGGATGTTGGGGCTTTTGACGTGGCTGGATTTTACGAGGCAAGTCACCCAAGAGGAAGGAGCAGGGCTGAGAAGGATCTTCAGGACATTGCGTGTTGACATGTGCCACCTCGGTGTATAGTAAGCTGCACATGTGCCAGTGTACAAGGCAGACCCTGAGAGCCCAAAAAGATAGGTAAGGGGGGGAGCTAAGGAAGTAGGGGGCACTTGTGAACTGAATGGAGAATTCTAGATTGCGCTGCCCCCAGAGAGATAAGAGTTGGCAATAAAGTATTTTTTAACTAAGATATGTACATTGTTTCTTTAGACATAATGCTATTGCACACTTATAGACTACACTATAGGGTAAACATAGCTTTTATATGCACTGGGAAGCCAAAAAATTTCATGTGACTCAAAAAATAAAAAATAAATTTGGAAATAAAACTTCCGTGTTGGTTTTAAAAAAAAGAAAAAGAAAAAGAAAAGAGTTGGAGAAGCCAGAACAGAGAAACAGTACACAGCTTCTTTCTTTATATTTATATTTCTCATGATTATGGTGTTTATTCTTAAATGTGATGGGAGAAACTGATCTAATTTTTCCAAATGACTATGCTTTTCGAGAAGTAAATGACTATACCATTTATTAAAAAGTCCTTTTTTCAGCATAGAGATTTGTGATGTGAACTTTATGATTTACTTATTTTCCATTCATACTTGGACTTTATTTATATGCTTGATTTTAAGTCCATTTTATTCATCTATTTGTCTAGCCAAGTGCCATTATTATTCTGTTTTAATTACTCAAACCTTGCATTTTATTTACTATGTGGTAATGTTAATCCCCCTCATAGCTCTTCATTTTCAATGATTTCCTAGCCTTGCGTTTATTTTTCTATATGATATTTAGTATCAACTTGTCTAGATTTAGAAACGCAACAAAAAAACTATTGTTATTTTAATTGAAATTGCATTAACTGTATATGTGCCAAATGATGGAGAACTGACATTTTGATGATAGTGAGACATTCTATCCAAACGTCTCGCCATTTGTTCAAGTCCATTTTATGTTTTTTGGGAATATTTTATAGTTTACTTCTTATAGGCTTTACACACATTTCTTTGCAAGTTTATCCCTACGTATGTTTTATTGCCATCGTAAACGTGGTTTTTTCTACCCTTCTATCTTCTTATGTGTTATAATTTGTGTATGTGAAGGCAATTTGTTTTTACATAATTGTTCTCCACAGTCTTAATATATATTTTAAATTTCTTTTCAGAAGACAGGAACACTTAATCCTCATCAGCATTACAGGGAAATTTATCATCTAACTGGATATTTACATTTTTGAAGCAGATTAAATTTAGAATCTTTAACAAACTGATAAGGAAAGTGGTTCGTTTCAATTGTCATTGATTTAATAACTAAAAAAGTTAAATTTTTCATATTTTTGATTGCTTATAAACCTTCTATAAATTATTTTTAATTTCTCTTTTCCATTTTTCTATTGCAGCCTCCTGGTATTTTTAAAGAAATTTAAGAGTGTAAATCAGGCGCTGCTGGTTTTGACTTATGATCAGCTTCACTGGTTTCCATCAGAACATACACTAAGCGTTTTCATCCAATCAATGAGTGCGTTAGTGAGTATTTCAGTCCATAAGACATGTTCTTGCCACACTCCACTGTAATTTGTTTCGGATTGATTAACTTAAAGAGAAATCTTATCAAATATATGTGTTACCATGGGTCAAAACTCTCTTGATTTTTCTCATTTTATTCTGGGTACTGGAGAGAAAGTAATTGTTATTGCTGAATAAATACCTGTCACAAATTAAGGCTTATCTGCTGTTGAAATCCTCATTATTTTCTATTGGCCTGAATCAGATCCCCAAATTACCTGTAAACATTCATAGGGATAACTAATCACCATGGACTTTTGCAACATGAGATATTTCCATTCCCATTAATTCTTTCCTATTTAATGGACTACATAACATACAGAATCATGGAAACTACCCTTTCTCCCTTGAATGTGTATGCCCTTGCTTTCTGCTTTGAATTTAGATTTTAATTTTTACTTTTTCCAGTCTTTTGAAGCTAATGCATATAATATTTGTACCTTTCTCAGAGCCTGTATCACCATGCTTTCCATTGAGAGGATGATGGAAGTGTTCTTCCTCTCTCAGACTGGCGTTGGAATTTTCGGGAACTTACTGCTACTCCTGATGCATATTTACATCTTTTTGGTTTGTCCCCAACAGAAGAAGCCCATGGATTTGATTTTCCTTCATTTATCCGTTACTAATATAATGACACTTTTAAGCAAAGTTATTCCCTTGGCAATAAAATCTTTCAGTATTAAAAAGATCTTGAATCGTACTGGGTGTAAAGTATTAGAATTTCTAAATAGAGTGTCTCGGGGACTTTCACTTTGTACCACATGTTTCCTAAGCATGGTCCAGGCCATCACTCTCAGTCCCAGCAAATCCAGGTGGGCATGGCTGAAAGACAGAGTGCACAAATACACCACAACGTCTCTCCTTACATTCTGGGTCCTCAACAGTCTCATCTATGTCAGGCTTCTGCCGTTCGTTGATGCTATCAAATATGACAATGTCACCAAAAATTTTTCAGTAAAAATGTGCTTTGCTGCACCACACATGGATAATGCAGTTACTGTCTTTAATATGACTGTTATCACATTCTGGGACTTAATTTTTCTCATTCTCATGAGTTGGGCCAGTGGTTACATTGTGATTTTCCTTTACAGACACCAGAAAAATACTCAACATCTTCACAGCAACAACTTTTCCTCTAGAGCTTCCCATGAGACCAGAGCCATTAGATCTGTTCTTCTTCTTATGATTTGCTTCCTTGTTTTTTATTTAAGCAACTCATGCCACAGCCTTTACCTAAGTACAATGAAGAACACGCATCGGTTGTGGAACATTTCAGAATTGATTTCTTCATGTTACCCTGTTTTTTGTCCATTTTTGCTCATCAGTCGAGAAAGTCGTGTCCTGAATCTAAACTCTGTATTTATGAAGTGGAGAAATTCATCTCATCCTAAAGATACATCAAAGTAAATTTTCACCAATATAACCTTCTTTCAACCCAACATTCTATGAAGAGTCGATATTCAAATGAAATTATAGTATTTAGGTGTCAAAAATAAGATATTTCTTAGTCCTCAGCATGAAATATAATCTAAAAACTTAACATTTAGTAAAGAAAATCAATATTGTATACATTATTATTTAATATGTTTGTGTATATTGATATAATCATTTAGTAGATGGGATAGGTAAAGAGATAATTTTTCAATGTTGGATGTCATGGTAGACTTCTTGCAACTAGTCGTTTAATATCTTTATTTTCTTTACCATAGTTACTATGTATCCAGCGTGAAAAACCATTTCAAAAAGAGATTAGGCACTCCAGGAGGTAGAGTATAACTCCCCACTTCTTAAATGTGGGCTGCACATGATGACTTTTTGCCAAGAACTCAGCAGGGGGGAGAAAGAGTGACTTTGCAGTGGAGAAACCTGACACACACTCTCTCAGCTGGGAGATCAAGGTCGGTATCAAAAGTGATAAGTCAAGTTGATAGCACATACCCTTGCTTCTCATTATACCATATGACGTGATGAGAATGGCATTTTGCCTCCACGCTCTTCCTCCCGAAAACTCATAACTTGTCAACAGAAAAAAGACCAAACTCTGTAAAATAATTTTAAAGAGATTTTATCTGAGCCAAATTTGAGGACCATGACCCGGAGCCACGCCCAAGAGGTCTTGAGCAGTGGACTTGCAGAGGTTGGGTTACAGTTTGATCTTATGCATTTCAGGGACACAGGGGTTACAGGTAAAGTCATAAATCAATACGTAGGCGGCATACATTGGTTTGGCCTAAAAGGTGGGCCATCTCGAAGGGGGGAGCTTACAGGTTATAGGTGGGTTTAAAGGTTCTTTGGCTTGTAATTGGTTAAAGACATGAAGCTTTGTCTAAAAGCCTGGAATGTTTCAACATTAGGAGCTGTTTATCAGAGATAAGCCGCTGGACATAGATTTGTTGTGTAAACTGAGGACCTGCAGGTTTGTCTTGCATACCCGTAGGCCTGTGAATGGGTTATAAATGATGTCCCCAAGAAAGGAGGGGGCATGATGAGGCATGTCTGACCTCCTTCCACCTGGCAGGCAATTTAGTTTTAGGATATTCCTTTGGCCACGGGGGGTCCCATTTAGTCAGTCGGTGGGGGGTGAGCCTTACAATTTTGTTTTAGTTCACAAACCCCAGTCTAATCATAAAGAAAACATCAGACAAATCTCAACTGAGGGACATTTTTCTAAAACATATGACTAGTACTCCTGAAAACTGTCAGGGTCATCATAAACAATGAAAGTCTGAAAAACTCTCCCAGCCAGCAGGAGCCTAGGGACTGAATGTCCTGTGGGATCCTGGTATGGATACTGGAACAGAAAAGGACGTTAAATGAAAGCTAAGAATCTAAATAAAGTATGAACTGAATAATGTATCCATACTGATTAATCGTGACAAGTGTAACATAGCAATGTAAGACATTAAAATGGAGAAGACTGGGTATGGGCTTTGGAGTATATGGGAACTCTGTGCACTATCTTTGCAACTTCTCTGTAAACCTAAACCTATTTAAAAATTAAAAGTCTATTTTTTAAAAAAGAAATTAGAAAGACTACTCACTTAAATTTGAGGAAAGAAAAATTATTTTCCTTGCCTAAAGTATGAGTCCTACATTTTAAGATTTACCTGACATCCTACTCTGAATAGACTACTTTTTCATGTATTCAATCTTATGTCGCTAGTGTAAATGTAAATATTTGAAATTTTCAAAGAGCAGACTATTAATTTTATTAACTTGGCCCTTCAAGAAGATTCACATCAGAAAGAATCTGCTTTGACATAAATTTATTTGTATTTAGAGCCTTCTTTGATGAGGACAATAAACACTTCCCAAAATAAGCACAAAGTTAAATTTTAGATAAACATTCATACATCAAAGAGGAAAAAAAAACATAGGCTTTTAATTAGCAACCTAAAACTTTCTAAGATTTAATTTCCTAGACTCAAGCACATTTGCCTAAAGTCCAGTTTTTAAAAATTCTTTTGACTCTGTCCTCAGCTGACATGGTAGATGAGTTGAGAGTGTAACAAGCGGAGTCATATTTCAGCAAATACAGTAGGAACCGGAGACATAAAGGTCACTGGAAGTGATGAAAATATAACTTACTTTATCCATGTGTCCTGGTTGTTCTATTAACATAGAAATACTGCGAGGTCATCAAAATACCTGTATCACGTTTGTTCTACAGCTCTGTTGTGTGAAAGGCCCTACCGTCTTGTACACATACACACACACACAAAGTCAGAGAACAGAAGATGATGGTGGATGCTCTGGGAGAGTTAGAGATTTGAGTCTGAGAAAATGGGTAAAGGGACTCCTGGTTTTTTAAAAAGCCCGCCGGGGTTGGGAGGAGGGCAGGGAGAATAATGTAATCTTTAGTCTCCTTCTGTGATACTTCAGGGTCTTAAATTCTAATGTCATAAACCCAACTTGAATTAGCTTGGGGAAAAAGATGAATTTGTAGGCTCACAAAAATGAGAGGAAGAACTGAACAGCCATAATGCAGATAAGAGATTTGGTTTGGTTTAAACTAGACAACAGATACCAGCTGCTGTCATTTCCCAGCTTTATGTCTGTCATCTTTTTTTTTTTCTGTCATTCTCTCTCTCCCTCTTTTTTTTTTCTTTTTTACATTTTTTCAATGATATAATATTCTAAATTCCCAGTAAAAAGTTCCGGTTGGTTCCCGATGGAGAAGTACTCATGTGTGGGCCATCGAGCACAGGCTGTCCAGACAGAAAAGCAATAAACAGCTGCCTTCACTAGCACTGTGTTCCGAATGAACCGAAACAGAACTTTCCACAAATTCTTCTCAAGGGCCTGTGGAACTTTCCCAGGATAGATCACATATTAGGTCACAAATCAAGTCTTAACTAATTTACGAAGATTGAAGTTGTACCCAGTATCTTTTCATACCACAATGGAAGAAAACTAGAAATCTGTTTAATAACAGTAACAAAACAGGAAAATTCCTAAATAGGTGGAAACTAAATATCAATAATACACTCTTGAACTACCATGAGGTTAAAGAGGAAACCAAAAGGGAATTTTAAAGCTATCTCAAGACAAATGGAAATGCTTGAATGAATGATGGTGGACCTCAGCTGCTTGCATATCTCTGGAACTAAACTAAATAAGTATTCTGCTATACAGACTTTACTGCCTGCCTACTTAAGTGAGTGACTGAGTAATTTTACCATCGATCATTTCTGACCTGATAGGGCGGCAGGCAGCTGGTTTTGTCACCCACCTGGCAGGGTGAAGCCATGGAAGCTGTCAGGGTAAATGGCACCTGTTGCTGATTGTTCCTGGGTTCCTTTGCATTCCAGGTCCACGTGCACTCCCTCCCCTGAGCACACGTACAGACTCCAGTGTCAGTAACTAGGAAGAAACTATTCTGAGATGCCTTCGGCTTGTGCCTAACCTGAGTGCCATCAGCGACCTGCAGAGAGTCCATTAGCCATCAAGTTTGTGGATCTGTGTTTGTTTCTGTGGTGAGGGTTTGTGGTTTCCATCAAGATATTTAATGTCATTGCTAACTTAAATGACCCAAAATTGTCAAAAACCAATACTCAAAAGAAACCCTCAAAAAGCTCTTGAATATCATAACCTATTCCCAAAACCCATTTCACAGCCACTCCAGTGTACTCTGCTGCCCTCTTTGTGGTGAAGATTAGGGGGAGAAAGTGCAGGATTCTGGGTTGACTCCTAAGCCCACTTGGAGTTCTGCTCTCCGAGTGGACTCCGTTTCTCATTATTGCCACCAAGTGTCCACGAGGGTAAGTCTGACTTAAAGTCTTCCAAAGAAAAACCCAAGAGCCTGCCAGCCCCTTTCTTGCTGGTGGCCTCCTTATTGCAGATGACCGTGACT